>JNDT01001305.1:0-93164 GCA_000697055.1 Saksenaea vasiformis B4078
AGCTGTAGGTTTACAAGTTAGTCAAGTTCAACAGCTGCGCTTTATCGGCACAAGTCGTGATATGATTCAATGTGAAGCATATGACAGCAAAGATAAACAATGCGATCAAATGATAGATGGGTAATAAGATGGTTATTTTTACTTTGATGCTAACAAAACAAATGACTTAAGACGAGTGGGAGAATACTGTGATGTACATATTACCAGAGCATATAAATCATCTAGATACGAACGAACAGAGTTAATATCAGGGTAAAAAAACAAAAAAAGAGACAGCAAATAGGGTATTTGTTTGATCTAAATTTATCTATTCAGGAACAGCGCAATAAATGTGAGATGGGCACAAATTCGACAAACAGAAAAAGGTACAAAGTACGAAGAGAGTACTCCCATCGATTATCGAAAACGAGAATGCGCCTATACAATTCATGGAAAAGGTGTATATACTACTGATGGAAAGCATTTAACTGCAAAACCTGTCATTAAAAAACCAACAGAAGAAGATAAGAAAAAAATAAGGTAAGATTATTTTAAAATCTCGACTCCTTTTAAACAAATAATTATAGTGATTTTTTACAAGGACGGACTGATCCTGGTGCAGAAATGCTTCGAAAAATCAATGGTATTGAAGAAGTGGCGTTAAGTAAGTTAAAACAAACATATATGTTACTTTATTGATTTTTCTTTTTTTTTACCTTTTAATAGAACCCGTATTGTCAATGGAAGCAATGGCGAAAATTGGTATGAATAATAAACAAATATTAACACCTAAAGAACAAGATGCAAAGGTAAACTGATAAAATATGAACTATTTGTTTGTTAATTACTGTTATTAGAAACGAGCCATTGATGCCTTACTAAATAACAACACAACCGAAAAGGATTCAAAGAAAAAGAAACAGCGCTATGTATATCTCTAGGTATCGGTCAATAAACCAATTTTCAAATTCTTAAGAAAAAAAAACCTATTTAAACATTCTCTTGTTTTAGTTTTCCTTTCCCTTTTTTCTTCTTCTTTTATTTGAGATGTACCTTCTAAAGTCTTATCCAACAACATCTTCTCTTCTATCAACGAAGACTTCACCTGAAACACTTCCTTGTATTCCCAACCATCTACTTCACTCTATACGTACAGCCTTACCGACAATTCAAGACGCCATCGCACCACATCTTCCTAATGAAGCACTTCCATTATGTAATCAGCTGTTATCAACTTGGGTCATGGTATCCACTGAAGAAGCAAATTACTCTCTACATCCATTCACCCCAATAACCTATCGAAAATACCGGAAACAACGATTAATGCAGCATCCGGGATTAACGCAATCACGTCTTTCACGATGGATCCTACGTCCCTTCAAAAAGAGACCCTCCTGCGTTGTGCCAGTGCACTTGGTGGAAAAGCAAAATATTTCCGAGCATAATATCACTAATATCAGCAGAACAAGTAGTAGTAACATAAACGACTCTTCTTATCACCTATCTGATACATTGGATTCTGCTATCTCTCAACGACAACACATTCCAAGAAGAAAAATTTCCGGCATCATTGCAAAATGGGGAAAAAAGATGAAAACGGCTGTAAGTCGGCGACAGATTGAACAAGAAGATGACGAAGTTCTGGAAGAAATGGAAGGCAACTGGACAAGTATCGATTTATCACGTAAACTCGGTGTAGATGCCGCCGTTCAAACTATCGATATGACTGAAACCGAAGTTTACAACAGTAGTAATAATAACAATTACGTGGATTCGGCAGATAGTAGTTACAATTCTGCAGATGAAAACTTAAACAACTTGACAGACGACAAACATAATAGTACCGGTGAAAGCATTATAAACTATACCCAAATGTTGACGACACAACATCCTGAAGATATACAAGAGGATAGAACGGATACAATAGATCCCGAACTGATGAAAGAGACGGACTCCATTTGTGATCTGCTGAGCACAAGCCACCATTATTTTCGACTTCCCCCGTCTATTGACAGTGACAGCGCGAGCGACCATCAGTCAATCCAACACCATTATCACCACCATCAGCCGAATACTTTTCAATGGATTGAACCGAATTCACGGCAGCTGCGCTTCACGCCCAACTTGCGGACACCTTGGAGTCCGCCCACAGGTGCTGCGCCTACACTTCTCCGCCCAATCAAGACGAGCAAAACCGATATGGATGTGAATCCGGATGAACCCGTACCTTTCCCAAAAATTGGTTTGGGTCGGCAAACTAGGACAAGCAACGACAGCGATGACAGCATTGACGTGGACGACCCGTTACAGTACCGACGATCAGCGTCATCCAGATCGTTTGCTTTGCAGTGGCAACAAACATTCCATTTTCAACAGTTGAACCAGTACAAAGTCAACACCGCCCTCTATCAGTAAAATGTCCCTTTTTCTATCACTGCATGTCGTTAACCTTAATTTAGGGTCTCATGGAAACTCCACCGCATCATCTGCGAAAATCATGAAAACGGCCGGTTTGAGTGTGATGCTACCTTTATCGTCAACCCATCGTTTATGGATTGTACACATGGTATATACCAAAAGGTACCCATGACAACGTTCCGCGATATCTACGAACAACTGTTTTATGTCTTTGATTCTGGAAATGTAGGTTATTGTTGTTATTGTTGTTGTTGTTGTTGATGATGATGATGATGGGGGGCGAAGTTTGTTTTTCTTATTTATCCTTTTTTCTTTTTTCGAAAGCTTACGACAGAACATGCCATTATTAGTTTGATCTACGTTGAACGGATGCTCAAACATTCCGGCGAGAATTTGTGTGACTTCAATTGGCGTCTGATTGTGCTGGCTGCTGTCTTGGTTGCCGTGAAGACCTGGGATGACTGCGCCATATTCAACGTGGACTTTGTACATGTATTCTTCGACACTGATACTAATACCATGTAAGCATAAGCCCTTTTATCGGGTAAACACTTCTGACAGTCCTTATGGTTTTGTAGTAATTATATAGAGAGACGGTTCCTGGAAGCCATTGATTGGGATGTTACGGTTCGCTGCTCGACGTTTGCAAGCCGGTATTTTGCCTTACGTGAATTGGAAGCATAGCGGATGAAATAGTTACAAAAGTTATAGTTGCACGTATCAATACGTGCAGCATCAAAAAAGGAAAAAAAAAGGATAATCATCTTCTGTTGTAATTGTTGTTGTTGCAAGATCGTATCAACTATAGGAATACTAGCTCTATAAAATCAAAACTAAACGTAGCTATACTATTAGCGATCGGAGATGAAGGTATTGAAGCGGTACGTGTTGATACCGTTGGTATGTCGACATAATGTGCCCCAGTCCGTAGCACATAGCATTCTACAAGAAAATTGTGGAAACACAAACAATGAACACTTTGTCTTACTCCCGAATATAATAAACAAATAAACATTGGACCCTACATTGCTGTCCCAGGTGTGTCAGAATGGAATATGGCACTTATTTTATTTTGCATGGTACCCCTTGGTCGATTGACACGTCGACACAACATTTAAAAAGCCGAGAATATATTCCTTCTTCGTACTGTTATCTGAAAATGCCTGATTCCGTCAACTTAATTATTACGCTTGGTCTGATGATCTATGCCCTTACTTCATCAAAAATCGCAGATTTCTGTGCATAAATCACTCGCTATAGCAAGCATACCACTCTGTCCTTTGATGCATTGCTGTAATTATATACATTCTCTCTTGTCGGACGAATAGAAAAGGTTCTGTTATATCTTAAAGGAAAAAAAGGAAGATAAATTGCTTTGGTCTATCTCCTATTTTTGTCCTGTCAGACTTCCCGTGGCCTAGATCTGTGGCAGATAGCCAAAACTAGGTAGGATTATGGAAAGAAATTATGCTTTCTGTAACCTCTGTATCTGAAAAACTCTTCAATAACCTGTTAAAGTGCTCTCCTGTTACCCGTCATCAGGACAAGGCGAAGTGGCACGCTTTCAATTTCTGCATAGCTATTTTCTTTCTAGAGATGAACTTAATAAAACGGTTCCCATAAAAAAAGACAGGAGGCCCTACTATATCGAGACTGAAGAGCGTGTTTTCCGCGCCATATGGTTTGTATCGAATCATCTGCATTGTCGCTTATCAGTGTACAATGTATACGTCAGTAACCTCAGGCGCTTTCTTCACATAATTTTCCATACTGTTGAATGGAGTGGGGCCCTTATCAAGAAATCGATATAATACAGCGGAACTATGCAAAGCTACATCCTATAAGAAGGTTTTCGGAAAAGGGAGACAGGGGAACGCCAGATTACATTTATGTTGGTACCGACAGTCGATGAGAGTGACCTCAGTATTGACGATTTATCAATAGCGCAGAAAATATTACATGTTAGTGATAGCCCTTTTTGATGATATGCACTTGTGGAACGAGGCACCCCATGACGGCCCTAAAATAGATTGTATGCAAGACGAAGGGTAATGCAGTGTCTTGGTATGCATTGACAACGCTTCGCTATGAAAAGTAGAGTATAAAACTAGTAACCAGAGCGTTAAGGGCATCCTCTATATCAAGATGACTTTCTACCACTGCGCAATCATACAGATGGTATTCGGTCCAATCAATTAGTTTTAGGCTGGCGCAGTATGATCTTAGATAATTTTTGAAACATTCTGAATTGATAAACCAAAGCTTTGTTTTATTCAAAGAACGAAAAAGAAAGATCAAGACAACATACAGACCGATTCAATCGGCGAAAGTTGTCATTGGTTGCTAGTCAGGATTTAAGCACGGCAGTCAGCATTGCGGCCGTAGTATTCACAGATTTCGCGGAACTGCTTTTCCTCATAGGAAATGAAACAACCTCCTTCGTGTTCGTCATATCGACCCTCGCAGCCTCCACAAACGACCTGAGTGAAATCCTCGCAAGTACAGAAGCGCTCTCTGGGCTTGTCGGGATAGCCATCATGGTCTGGGTAGCCATCATGATCTGGGTAGCCATCGTGGTCAGGGTAGCCTGGGTGGTCCGGATATCCCTTGTGGTCGGGATAGTCAGGGTAGTCAGGGTGATCGGGATGGTTGGGATAGTAGGTGATGGCCTGCACACCGAAGAAAGTAGCGGCGAAGAAGAGGGAAACAAGAGAGAAGAGAGCCTTGACCATGCTGATAAGATTGTTTTGATTTGTAGTAAATCTAACGCTTCAACAAAACAATATCATGTCTTTTTATACCTTTTTGCTCACACGGCTTTACTACTCCAGTGCGGAAACTTACGTATGGAATGTTTCTTTCTCATGCGTATCTTCCCACCAGGCAAAGCTTTTACTATCACGGAACTAACTTGTAGCAAAAGAGGCAAGACTCGCGATCACGGACTATTCACCATTGATTGCCGAGCAAGCCGGTATTCAAGCGGAACAAGAAGACAAAAGAAGTGTGAGATCGAGTGCTTCTCATCAGGGATGATGCCGCTAGAAGAGAGAGAGCGTAGTACCGAACCGCTGCGGATCATCCTATTTCGGCACCAGCACCGAACATGCATAGCCAACTTTCGCCCTCTTTATTTTCCGGTCACCTTTAGTATCGGCCGTTAGAGAGAGGGAGAGCTCAGAAATGAATTGCCCTTGACTGTAGGTCAACGAGCACCCGAGCCGAATGAACCCGAACTTCGCACCTCTCATCATATGGTATCAGAAATTTCGATCATGCCGATACCCCCGAAACAATGCAGTTTGTTCGGCATCCTTCCTCGAAACATCTGAATTATGCTTGTATTCTTCATTTTTGCGGTCTTCCAGCATATAGAGAAAAAAAATTGCCCAATTTATTTTAGAGAGGAGATATGGATATCTGAGCCTCTAATGAGCTTGCATAATTTAATAGTCAGGCGGAATCAGTCAATTTATGGTACGCATTCATTAACACATTGAATAGCATTTCATCGATTCAGTATCATCTTATTGAACATTATTACCAATACACTGGAAGGAAGAAGATTGTCTTATTTTAATAAACTTTGCTGTGCGTAGATGAAGTGGCAGTATTTTCCTCCATGATGCAAACATCCGATCCGCCCTTGAAAAGGGACAATCCCCTTGTCCCGTGGTCACTACTTATGCGATCAACTGAATAGAATTCGTCGATGTCCCAGCCGATTTACGTCTTGCCAAGAATATGGGATGAACTTGCATTACTGTTTTAAAAGAAGGCATCTTCAGGCTTCTTGCTGGCATGATAGCCGCTTGGATGATTTGGGTCGGAGATCACTAACATAGTGAATGCAGTTGTTCAGAGACGTATTTGGAAGGAAGTACAGTAGTACTATGGAAGACCTTCGGTATGAAAGAGGTTGCTAAACAAAATATCACTGCATATGTTCCAATCGGCAATAATCCACTGACGCGTTTGAAAGATCTATTGGCCTGTATCTTTTAGGTGGATGCACCTTTGTTTCAATGCTATCCACTAGGTCAAAATCTGTTTGTAACGAGTGTACACTTACGGTACTGCTTTACGCTTGCGGAAGAGGAACCGCATTCATATTTTGATTCCGTGTTCGAGTAACCTCGTGCAGGATAATTTGGCACAGAATTAGTGGGTCCCATTCTCGGTTCTCTTGCCATCATGGATTTCCTCATCGTTAATACTGTCACAAATATCTCCCTTGTCACTGCTACTTTCGCCACTGCTTCCATCGCAGTTGCTTTCCTCCAAGTTACTTCTTTCACCCAAGTTATTTTGATCACCGCTACTGGGATACCGGCATCACTTACTGTCTGACTATTGATCGTACCGTTCCAGTGATAGTATAGGGGATGTCTCTACAGCCTGTCATTCGTCATGCATGACACTCACCCTAAAAGAAGTCAATACATAAAACTAAAACTATTGTTACACTTCATCTGTCGGCGAGGGTTGTAGGAATGTTAGGCGAAGAAACTTACAACCTGGGTAAATGAGAAAAAGGAGTGGTACGCAAGAAACTACCACAAAAGCGACATGGCAAAGAGGTACGCTACATTTCTGGACTTGCAACAGATCATGCTACTGTCCGTCTTCGGTGCTTATTGATAACATAAATCGCCGTATCCATTCATCTGTGGACGTTCTGGTAAGTGCTATTCTTGTCTCTTTTCACAGTCCCTTCGCAGATATGGAGCTTCTTTCCTTCCAAATATGCGTTCCATTTACTGTTAGAGCCACTTTATACAACAAGTTGGTATGTTTTCTTTAATTACAACGACATAAAATGTATTTCAAAACGACGAGCAATGCGTCGTCGCATCTGCCATCGACTTCCTTATTTTCTCCTGTCAAATACCAGTAGTACCTCTATTGGATTCTCCACACTTATAAAATGACATGTCCCTCCTTCCACGCATTATAGCAAATGTGTCGGAAACATTATGTCGCAAATATATTTTTATCTGATCATGCATTTTCTAAAACGTTTGCCGCTGCGGTTGGACAACAGAAACTGTCTCTTTACCTGAGTTATTCTTCTTTGAGCAGGGTACACTTAGGCGTTGCGGCGATTCATAATCTCCGCCTTAACTATGATGCAGCGATGGCTGAGTGTCTAAATTTCTGTTTGAGGTTGATTTTATAGCACAGGTCCTCATGTGCTTTTCCACACTAAAGCTATAGATTGTGCAGGTCGCAATATCGTGCCAACTAAAAACTGTAAGATAGCGTGACATCATCCTTATCGACAAATGTAAAAGCAATCGACGGATTTATTTTATCAATCTATGCCTTCTGTGATGCTATATCTTTGTTTGAATTACTCGGACATATGCAGATAAAACCACCATATCTCCTCGTACATATGGACATCCAGCTCGATACCAGCTGCGAGGAAAGTGTAGCTGAGACCCGAAAGAACATGTTGAACTAAACGTGCGGACCTCATCGCTTCCAGAGTAGTAGATCGTTGGTTTTTCAGGATCTGACATGACTAATGTAGATTGCGTAGTAACTCGAAAGCCTTTGTCTGTAGGAGCATTAATTTCCAGTTGTGCATAACCAAAACCTCGGCGGCTCATTTGTGGTTCAACAGCGATTGTCCTATGAAAAGCGTTAACCGACTTAATAGCGCAGAGATGTTTACCATTGGAATCCTCCAACGGTGAATACATTGCTGTATATCCTAGACTTTAATGTACTCCAACCTTGAACGGTCCAGTGATAGGCCTGGATATCCAGTTCTTCGTTGCCTCCGCGGGGAAGAATGTTAACGGCAATACTGTCCACTATCAACTTTGACTTAACACTGACGAGATATGTCATCAGTAAGTAATTATTTATTTACAGTAGAACATATCCCCTTCTTGCTCGTTATCATTCCAGGTTGCATTTGAGTCAATTGAAATGATCGCAGAGTTGGATCCGGAAACGCGTGAGAGTTCGTCAGTTTTATCATCTTCATTGTCAGTATCCTCTTGCGGATTGTTCTCATGTATTTCTTCCTGATCAGTGCTTGTCTGCTCAGCAGAAATGGCCTTGGTATTGGTTGTCATTAATGATTGAAGTTAACATCTCTAGAGGCTGTAAATTTCTCCTAATTCTTTTTCTCCCAATACCTTTACAATGTCAATTTCCAACACATTTGATGAAGCGGTATCAGATGAACGCTGAAATTTTTCTTTGATTGCTTCAAGTTGATATGCGTTGCATATTTGCGTAGACTCTCCATTCGAATCAATATATGTCAATTCGAAAGCATTGGACTCAAGAAGAAAGACTTCTTGTATCTGGCACATAGCATAGTTAGAGCAATTATAGCACAAGAAGTTTTACCCTTTTACACAGCTGATCGTAACATGTCCGGTGTCCGCTCGTGAAAACATAGGCTTCATCTTTGTTCTCTTTTAGATGGATCTTGATTACCAAAGAGGGTGCTTCAGGATCTACAGTTTCGTCTGTAACCACCTTTGGTGACTGTAGCTTCGCTTGCAATTCTTCAAGACTCCGGTCTTTGGCTTGTAACATTCGTCCCATTTCTCTAAGTAACTTGCTTTCCCTTTTCAAGGAGAGCTCATGGTGATACTCGAAGACTTCCAGCTTAAGCTCCACAAATGTGCGGATGCTCTTCTCCTTACTCGCTGAGTCGAGAAATGGGAGGTTTCTCACATACTCAATGTGCTCATTGAGATCTTTCATTAAACTGGTAACCGACACGCTTATGTTCTGATAAACTTCCTTCTCCACTTCTTTCACAGTAGACAGATCCTTCAGCTCCTTCAGGTGCCTTCGCATCGTGTTTAAGAAATGAGCAAACACATGCACGGTCTGATTATTACATTTGTTTTATGTTAGAAAACTTATTCTGACACAAAGCACGACTAACCCGCTGTATGTTTATAGTGGCATCCATATTGTCGCTAATGAATTACTTGAGTCCAAAAAATCAAGGGAAGATGTTAATGTCAAAAGGGATGAAAGTCCAAGCTATTTATCACAAAGGTAAGAATGCCATAGAGTGTGATAGGCAATGATACGCAACTGGGTAAAAGAATGTTGTGACATCGCGCAGAATCTACAGAGCTGGTTTTATTTTAATGTCAATGCGGGCAGTGCTCCTTCTTTCATGTTAACGCTATTGCAAGAATGAGTCTGCTTTACTATATTGGGATAACTTTTATCAGCATGCTATTGGGTTGGCATGTTGATGTGATTCTGTGGACGGACCAATACTAGCATATCTATCCATCGTGCACCGTTTCTTTCAAAAAAAAAACTTAAATGGATAGATACAGTCTTTATAGATGTTTGTATTACGGGATATCGTTTTTAGGCCACCGAGATAACAGATACTGCACATTCATGCCATCTTGCATATCAGAAGATATGTGTTATCTACGAAGCCTTCTTTTTCTCAACTGTGCTTTCCATTTCGCAGCTATTTGGCGTCTGACCCAACCTGTTTTTGAATGGCCATTGCTATGCAGCACTTGACGTATCTTTGATAAGAATCAATATTCCTGATGTATATATATATATGAAGCGTGCAGTTGTAGGAGGTTAGGCGTCAGATCTGCCGAGATGGGAAGTGAACCATGAGAGAATATCCGGGCTAGAGCAGGCAACGTCACAAAAGAACTTACTCAGAAAGGAAAATCGAAAGGTCACGATGTCCCCAGGTGGATGTAAAGCTACTGGCAGCTTTATGAGGTGCATCATAAGCCGACATGGACATATTTGAAGGCAAGTATCCGGGAAAGAGGAGCAAAGGCAAGTAAAATCTCCACATACTTCAAAAGTATTTTCGGAGATTCAGATTGTCCTTTGAAACGGACTAGTTGATCGACTATACTGTTTATTGAATGGATTTTTATGTTACTCTATGTAAATTTTACTTCCATCAATAGTCATGTTTGCGCTAAGTAAGAGACAAAATATGCGGTTATCAGTACATAAATTGGCGATAAGATAATTCTCAACTTACATCAAGTTGATCTCCAGATGGACGCAAGATTTATTCGAGCAGCATAAAAATTCATTCACGATTAGTAAATGAAAGATACTTTGGTGCCAATTCACTTACCCCCGAAGGGTGTTCCCGGCTCATACTGGGGACCGGTGCCGCACTTTGGACCGGTGGGCCCGGTGGAGATTGCAAATGGCCATACGGTCGAATTTCGATAGCTCTACACAGGACTTGGGCGACGCAACAGCTGGCGAGGACCTGAAGGATGTAAGAATGAGTAACAAATGGATACCATTTCATTTACCGAATGTGACAAGAAGGAGCTCGCTCAGCCAAGGCGGTTCGAGCAGAGGTCTTGTTGGCTAAAATATGAACATGGAAAGTGAATCATCCCGTATACGTTTCGAAGAATTGACATCCTTACCCGGGATGTTTTTTGTAACGAACAGAGCCGAAGAAAAAAAAAGGAAATTCATGCGTCCCTTTAAATACGGATCATTTTGGGTGGAACTGTCTTTATCGTGAGACATTTTAACTGCTTCCGACGGCACCCTGGGAATCCATCACTGGAGTACCCACAATGCAAGACTTTGGTTATCCAGACGCGAACTATTCCCTGGATTAACACAAAATAAACTACTTCTCACCGCAAAGACGTATTACCTTCTGGCGCAAAATTTATTTAACTTGAGACGTAACGTGATATTTATTTGACGCAGATGCTCAGTCGAAACCCAGTAAATTGCTAGATCCATATTCGATCAGCTATGCTTTCCTACATTCACTTCTAAACGATCATATTACATCCACATTCGTCTAGCATTACGTCATGGCTCTTTATTTACAGGCCATTGCCGGAGCTCCACTTGGCCGTCCGATGACCGGCATTTTTTGGGATCGAAAATCCACAGATGAAGTCTTCACGTAACCTGGGGCATGATTTATATCACGATTGGCGTAACGAAATCATTACGATGGCTACTGCGGATATCCTACTTGGATCTACGTAGCATAAGAGACTCCGCACTCTAATCATTAGAACAGCCAACATATTGATGATGCATACAATTGCATCAAAAGTCGGCCTGGAAGCTTTTATTTCTAAAGCCTTCATATCAATATTTTATGGATTCTCATCATTTTCTACAACTCTGATGTACACAGACACAGTGCAAGTATTATCAACTACGAAGGGACCTTTTTCTTGATGAATCTTAGTCATATTTGACAATGAGTAGAAGTCTTTGAAGCTGTACGTAGATTTCGTCTTGTCAAACACGTTGAATGCGGCTAATTTGATTCCATGAGTACGAACTCTAGCAAAGTTGCCTACCTTCGTAATGACGATTGGACACATCGCTTGGGTTGGATATCGACAGTGCAAATTCTGCAGCGACTTTAAGGGCTTCCTGGTCAGGTAATATAGATTTAAGGTCGACGCTGATATTTTCAGAAGTGCCAGACGTGCCACACGCAAGGGGCATGCCAAAAGTGCCAGACATGCCAGACATGCCAGACCTGCCAGACTTGCTGGACCCGCCAGAATTGCTGGATGTGACGAGAAACGGAGACTGATGCTGATTATTGTACCCAGACTTCCAGATAGAGACAGACCTGTATACATTGTAAGTTTTTTCTCCTAGGACAAGGTCTAACCATCTAAAGCCACCAGCCGCAAAGTTGTTACTGTGATAGGCTCCTTGATTATTATTCCAGTCGGTTATGGAAAAGTGGTACGCTTGAAAATCTATTTCTTTCCGTTCGCTACGTGGAAGAATATCTAATGCAATGGCATCCACTGCGAGAATAGTATTTATTATGAGTCATATTAACGACTAGGGATCATGCTCTTACATGGTATCACTGACTCTTCTTTACTTCTGTTATCCCATCTTGCACTTGGATTGATATGAAGCACAGGCGAGTTTGGCACAGAAATGGATGAAAATTGTTCACTCCCGTCACTGTTCTCCTCGTATGTAACCTTTTGTTTGCCATCGCTCGCATAGTGATCCTGCAAGAAAAGTGGCATGTGTATGTTTTCATCATCTCTCTTTAGCAACTTTGCAAGTCAAGATTTTCGTCAGCATACCTTAGGTTCATCCTTCTCAGCAAACGTTTGAACTTGTATCGCCAACATGTGCACAGGTGTACCTGGCCAATAATGAATCACTGTCTCCTGTATAGCATCTTTGTAACTGTCCCTGTCATACAGAGACTTAAACGTTCCGTTCGATTCTATGGAACAAAGCGCAAAATTATCATGTCCGAGAGAAAAGCGGTCTTGAACCTGAAAGGCAATATGGTTAATCCTGATGTAATAGTGCTGCAAATCATACTTGTCTACGTAGCTGGTCATAGGTTGTATGATCATCATCAAAGCAGAAGCATCGAATTGCTTCGGAATTTTCCTTCAGGTGCGCCTGAACCAGAAGATTGGTATCCAGAGGAATTCTCTGCATAGGGTCTTGCTTGTCCGTGGCCATCCTTTCCAAGGATCGTACCTTCGCTTCAAGTTCTCTACGGGCTTTCTCAGCTCCCTGAAACTTTCGTGCCATGTCTTCGAATTTCTTGGTCATGACCTGCAGAGCGCACTCGTTGTGATAATCCAAGGCTTCTTGCTTAAAGTCAATAAATAAGCGCGTGGCCTTCTCTTTGACAGACATATTCAAGGATGGGTTTTCCTTAAGATATTCTATGTGCTCATTTGCTTCTTTCATTAGGCAAGTGATCGTCTCTTGCACATAACGTTGATGCTGTTCTATAGACCTGTCATCAGGCTTGGTCTTTACTGCTTCGAAACGCCTCCGCATGACGTCCATAAAATGAGTAAAGATGCATATAACCTAACAGGAAGTAGATATCACTTGTTAAGGTGCGTTCTCTCATTAAAGCGTGACCAACCCTTTCTTTGCTAAAAGCTCCGTCCATTTTCGCTGTATTGCTCTCGGTCGAAGAAGTAGGATAATTACAATTTCGGTGTAAAAATGTTGGCGATTTATATGCAACCCAGTCATATGACAATCAAAAACAAGTATAGCTGATGAAACGGAACCTTCGTAGCACCGTACTGTACATGGACACTCAGAATTCGGAATGCACAACAATAATCGAGAAGATTATAAATACAAGAGGATTCAAAATTAGTGTTTCATCCATCCTCCATTGGCTCCAGTTCCTTTGTTATTGTTACATATCTTTTCTTATTTCAGAAGGTGGATCTTTTAGGTACTTCATAAACAGATTTGATGCCTGCTATCTTTTGACCAGGCGGTACAGATCAAGCCAGAACTGTTACACCAAAGCGGCCATACATGGCTCTCGCGGCTTGTTTGTGGATACACCAAAAAAATTGCGACGTCCTACAGGTATGATTAATGAGTGGCTAATTTACCGTAAGGCGTTACATGTAACATAGTACCAGCGATGGGCACATGCAATATCATGATGCCTACGTTGGGAAAATAAGCACACAAGAACTATGAGCGATGTAGACCGGTATAGGAATCTGGATACTCTGAAGTATGGCGAGTACAATTTAAATCCAAAGGTTCGAGCTTATAGGCAATAATAGCTTCTACTTCCCATCATCCGGTGTAGTTTACTATCACTGTTGGATATCATCGTATTTACCAGGTACCAAAAATGTACTCTGGTTCCATAGGTTATCATGTACCTCTAGAACAGACCGAGCTGTCCAACAGCTACGAATATTGATTAACTTGGATGTGTCTCTGACAGTTTTATAAGTTGTAAGGATGCAGTCATTATAGGTTCAGCTTGCTTTTTCAGCAACAGCTTGCTAGATCTCTGGAACTGAACGTCATAAGTATGACCGTACTGCTTATGTTTGTAGCGGATCGATCGAAGAGCTTAAAATGCAACACTTGAGATCGTTTATCAAAGGCGTTTGACGTGGTGTTTATTATTAATAACATTATAAAAGCAAGCTTGCTGCAAAGAAACTCTAATGATATGCACTGTTGTGTCGTGAGACAGTATGTGTGTGTCATCCTTATCATTACTCACATTTAGAATTGCAGTTGACATGAGACTTCTGAGAATAGAAGACTTAGACGCAAGTGTTATTTGTGAAACTACGTTCATCTCACACTATCGTGGTGCCTGTCTGTATTTATTATAGATGGATAGGTGGAAATACCGCCCTTGCATTAATCGGGGTATAGTAAAAGAGTATAAGACTAGACAACAATTCGTGCACAGACGTCCTAATTCGAAGTAGCTTACCTCTCGGTTGTATCATATCACATCTGCACCGGTAAAAAGCACCGGTCACGTCAAAGCTGCCAATCAACCGACGAAAACGGGGAGATGATTCTGTGGTGCCAGTGATCGTGATGGTGTTGTGTCCAAACAACTCAATGATACAAACAGTTTCCACACATCGTTCCGCTGAATTTGGTTATCTAGATAAAATTTTAGGTTCCTCGTCCTTTTTCACAAGAATAAACAGTGCACTGAGTCTCACAAACTTTATAGTTTTGACTTCATTAGACTTCATTAGACAATCAACATCACAGATGGCGTCAGTATTGAGTGGAGTTGTTCTTGACGATGTCATGTGCATTAGACTGGAGGCAACGCTCTCGTTACCCTCGACAGCTGGTGAAGGATAGGAAGAGGTTCTCATGTCCTCACTGTCGTGTTGAGCCATTGTTTGCATCATCATGGTTGGTGCTTGCCCCAATCGCTGCGGTTTCCTAGGTCAACACCCCACCACGCAGATTTTATGCAAAATCTCTCGGTATCTCGTAATACATCCATCATTTAAAGCAATCTGTAAGTCAAAGATTAGCTGTTGCTCTTAATATGGTTCATTATTCCTAAAGGTATTCTATTTCACATGGGCATCTGCCTTCTGTATACTATCACCGAGACATTTTGTCTTTGAAATCCTTCCATTTTTAAAGCCTTCCGACTTCTGGCCTCCGCCGTTCGCAGCGCTCCAGCAACATGAACAACAGTACATTCCATCAATTCTCAGAAAGAAACAAAGCATTTATCTCGAGAAGCCTTCTAATTTTGAGGAAGCTGGAGATTTCCATTGGAGTGTCCCTAGTTATTCCCTTCAACAAACGGTGGTTCCTTGTACTTCGTAACTTTCAGCTGAAATTGGTAGAAAGTCTGGGACACGTCAAAACCCCCACCTACAAGCCGATCATCCTCTGAAGGCGGCAAAAACGATAGTTCCCGGTCGAGAACAGTCAATGCTTCGTTTTCGGTCTCTCCGATGATATCCGTGCGTTCTGTCCTCCGTCGTTTCGATGTCAATGAGCTGCCTCGACAATGTGGATATATTAAAAGAAAAATAGTCGTGAGTTACCATATTTTCACCCACATGCCATAGATAGGTCATTCCTACCTCGACTGGAGGACGGTAGTGCCTCCACTATTTATATTTTCTATCCGTTGTATACTGCCAACGTTGACGCTGCTTTGGGGAGCATACGTTGAAGGCTCAGAGTCGCTGGACGTGCGTTGGGAGATAAAATCATCGTAGACCGACTTGATGGTGGGTATACATTTCTAATCAAGGGAGAAGGAGTATGACGATGAGAAGAAAGATAAAAAAAACAGATATATTCCTCGAACAAGGTCTTACTTTCCACTCCTGAAAAAATAGATTAGCACGGGCTTTGGCACCATTAGAGAAGGCTGTCGATTTGATCACCCTTTTTAACTGCTCATGCATGGTTGACAGTAGCTTTTGCTAGTTATCGATCTCAAGGCTTTCTAATAGATCTTTGGCAACTTCTGTTATATTCCATCCTTGTGGCTCTTTCTTATATAAGTAAGATGGGAGTGGCATCTGTCGCAGAAAAAGGATGAAGGTATCTCAGGAATAAGGAGAAACGCCAACAGAAACTAACTTTCAAATTATTTATCATGAGTGCGAAAAGTCATAAGTACGTAACACTGAATGAAACCGCGATTGCATAGACGAATGATGTGACGAGTGCAAGCGAAATCAAGTCGCCCGATATCTGCAAGTTAGGCCTTGCGATAGTGTCATTAGTACGGTAGCGTCTTTCTCTCATATTAAATTGCGGATCATAATTGCGGATATGGTTTATTATTGCGAACTGTTTTGGCAAAATGCTGTTTAATTGTACCAAGAGACGTAGTACACATCTTTACATTATGTAAGCAGCAAACATTGAAAATCCTACCTAGCGTTTATGCAAGCGGGACTGAGATAAATTGGGTTGCCGATCAAGAAATGGGTAAATTGTGCGATAAAATGATAGTGCCAGCTTTCTTTCAAAGCGTCTGCGGTAATACCGTGGATCAGAAAAATATTCAGTACCGACGCTTAATTGAGCACTTTGGTTTTCGTTTCAGTTGAAACTTTTCGCTAATTTGCGCCGTTGATTACCATAGAGGTACTTTCTTTATAAGAGCAGTATATCAAGCGACGTTGTCAAAGAAAACTTCTTGATTATTGTTCTGTCCGTCATTAGAATGGTCTAAAAGTCCATTCCGAATGCTGACAGTCATTATCAATTAGACGCCGAGAAAATATATGACGAGTTATATATCACCGCTACTGCGAGAAGCGCAGCTATGGGACACCTAATAGAATGGACTACGTACTGATGACACTCGCAGACGTAGCAAAGGTCTACCTGCGGTCGCAGTTTATCAGTATCTTTCATATATACTATTTTTCAACACCATTCTTTGGCTGTACAGTTATTATTTCTTTCTTTATAGATTGGTATTAACTTCTACAATTCTGATGTATGCGGCTACAATGCAGACGTTATCCACTACAAAAGGATCTTTTCCTCTACAAGCGTTGCCCATTTCGTCAACTTCATAAAGATCATCGAAACCATAAGTATACTTTTGCTGGTTAAATACATTGAATGCACCTAATCATGTATTGTAAGCATAGATCTTCGTAGTTTTGTCTTACTTTTGTAATGATACTTCGTCATGTCTTGTGGATTGCCTATTAGCAGTGCATATGTAGCGGTGCTACAGATAGGTCTTCATGACCTTGTATGTGGATTGGCTCATAGTTAGCGACGATTAAGATAGCGATGATATTGTATTCAATACCATTTGTATATATTTGCTCTCCGCATACAGACGCGTTCATATAAAAGGACGGGATCCTAAATCCAGGATCCCTACGTTTTTATCATTAAGAAAAACGGTACTCACCATTCCTAACGAACATCCTAAAAGCTCGCTTCCTCACCCACATCCCCTTTACCTACGAATCCGATCTTCGTAAGTTTAATAGCGACGTTGGCCATGGGCCGTGCTATTACAGCATAATCGGCTGCGACCTTCCAGTCACGGCGATTAGGCGGTATAACTTGCAAATTGATAGAAAATCTTGACCTATATGATTCTGTCAAGGAAAAACAAACACGCCTATACATACTGTAAGCAGTCTTTCACCGAAAACGTACTAACCATTCGAAATCACCAACAGCAAAAGCTTCGCTGCGATAGTTTTTACGTTGACGACGCCAATCAGTAATGGTAAAATGACAAACCCGAAAGTCAGTTTCTTTGCGTCCGCTGGGTGGAAGAACAGTTAGAGCGATGGCATCCACTAGGGATATTGTACTTAAGTGTAAATAACGATAATAGTTAGTCTGACACGCTCTTACATGGAAACACTGACTCTTGTTCTTTGCCATTGCTATCCCATCTTACATTTGGATTTACAGGTTCTATGGGCGAGTTTGGCGCGGAGACGGATGAAAACTGTTCACTGCTATCGCTATTTTCTTCATCTGCAACCTTCTGGTCGTCGTTACTGTCAGCCTCACCCTGATAGAATGACAGTATATATGTAATTTCATCATGCGCTTCTTAGCGTCTCTTTAGAACATGGTTTGCCAACTTGTACCTTAAAACAGTCTTTTTCTGCTACTGTTTTAACTTGTAAGACTAGCACATGGACGGGTGTGTCTAGCAGACGATGGATAATTGCCTTCCGTATAGCTTGCTTATAGCTGCTCCTGTCGTACAGTGGTTCAAGTTTTCCTTCCAAATCAGCCGAAGTAAGATCGAACTCATCATCCGGGAGAGAGAAATGATCTTGCACCTAATGTACAAGGTGGGTCAACTTTGACATAGCATAGTTGCAGGACATACTCTTTTACGTAGTTGGTCATAGCTCGTGTAACCATCGTCAAAGGAGAAGCAACGAATTTGTTCACAGTGCCCTTCCAAATACGCCTTAACCAGAAGATTACCGTCGAGTGAAATACTTTGTGTGAGGTCTTGTTTGTTTGCAACCATTTTCTCCAAAGATCGCATTTTCGTTGCGAGATCTTTACGAGCCTTCTCCGCATCTTGAAGTTTTTGCGCCATGTCTTCCAGTTTCTTGTTTGCCGCCTCTAGGACGCATTTGTTGTGGTACTCCGAGACCTCCTCCCTAAATTCGATAAATTCTCGTGTCGTCTTCTCTTTGACAGCCGTGCCCATGTGTATAGATTCCTTCAGATATCTCACGTGTTCGTTTACTTCTCTTATCAAAGAGGTTGTTGCTTCGTGCATATAGTATTGATACTGTTCCATGGATCTGTTATCGCGTTTGAACTGTATCTCTTTTAGACGCTTCCGCATGACGTTCATGACATGAGCAAAGATATACACAGTCTGACATAAGTAGACGCCATTTGTTAATAAGGGTATTTTTCCTTAGTTGGACATGACATACCTTTTCATTGCTAGGGTTCCCCTCCATTTTGTCGTTGTATCGCTAGCAGGCGAAGAATGAAATGAAGCAATTACACCGCTGTACAGAGACAAGTCAACTTTTGCATACCTCCGTCACACGAGAATGAAAACAACCATGCAATCGGCGAAACGTCACTCCCACGGTACGTACTTAGAATTTTCGAACATACAGCAACAAGTTCCTAAGTCATAAATACTGGTGTTTCATCTACCTTGTATTCGCTCTATGAATCTCCCGCATAGTTCACCGCTTTATTGTTGTTGCCATATATGTAGCTGTATTTTGTCTTTGAGGTCTCGAAGGACGATATCTCTCTGTGTAACAATCAAGTTTCAAATCCAAATCTTACAAGATACTATAGGATATACTAGCTCGCTCGGATAATGACTATTCGCTTAATGGATATGCCACACTTATCGAATACAGGTTTTAGAAACAATTTTGGTAGGCAGTAACTTACAGGATTTTTTCTATCGCTTTGCGTCTGTTTGAAACTATTTGGCGTTACTTCCAGACGAAGTCTGCGTTTGAAGTATGTCTTTCTACGCTCATCCCATTCTATGACTTGCGTGTCATACCCTTCCATGTTACATTTGTGTCGTTAGTAGCTACCGACATCTAAGGCAAAAGATGTGTCAGAGACAGGGTTTCATTGTCTTGTGGAAAGGACGTGCTAAAGATAGGGGGTCTTTGTCTCATGCAAAAGGCGTGGCAATGATCAATTATTTTTTACATCATGCCAAAGGGTGTGTTATTTCACGCAAAAGGCGTGTTGGTAATAGGGTACCATCGTCTCATGCAAATGGTGAATCAGTAATCGGGTTTTCTTGACTCATACGAACGGTGCCTCAGAAAGAGGATTCTGTCGTCTCACGCAAAATGTCTGTTGAAGATAGGTTCCTTTGTTCTCACACACAAAAAGGATGTCTCAGATAACGGGAAGTGGTGCATATTTAAAAGGAATACTTTTTTTCCTTTTTTTTCTTTTTTCCTTCGGCTCTGTTTACCTTTAACATCCCCGGCAAGGATGTCAATCCATTATATACACAAGATTATTCATGCTTTCTGTCTGCCGTTTAGGCTGCATGACCTCCTGTCCCGAATTGTCTTGGCTGTGCTGGTGTATTTTGCCCTTCGCTCAAGTAAGTAGACGCTGTCGCACACTCAGTATCACTCATCTTTCGAAATAGATCGCCAGGCGTTGTATCGCTTCAAGTCTTCGTCACGCCATCAAAACCAAACGTGGCCGCTCCATAGAAGTTGTCATACAATAACAACAGCCCCACTGAATCAGATGCGGTGGCTGGATGCCATCCTTCGATGGCAATACCCTTCGGGCGTAAGTAAAATGATGTCCAAATATTATTCCATTGACTAACCAGGAATTACTTTTTTATGCTGCCCGAATAAATGTTGTGTCCGCTGAAGATCAAGTTCAGGTAAGTTGGTTAATCTTCAGACGAAAAATTGATATACTGATGGCCGCGTATTCGATTCTTTAGCACAAATTTGGCTCTTCAGAGATGCAAGATCTATTTAATGTTGCGTAAAAAATGGTGCAATAAACAGTGTTCCAGTAATCCTTTATTCGAACGATGAATGAATTCTTCAAAAATATCCCTACAAGGAGCGAGTTACTTTTCTTTACTGTAACTTACCTGGAGTAGCTATATATTGTTATCTATCTCAGCGACTAATAATAGTCTGCCTCAAAACGAGCAAGTTTCAGTTTGAGGTAACGGTCTAGTCGGTAGTCATCGCCCATAACTGTTCTTTTGCTCCGATCACCAAAACAGGTTATTGAGGGCGTAATTAGGTATAAGAAGCCCAGAAAAAGTTGTTGCTAACACGACAAAATGCGCCCAATGACGCCAAATGCGACTCTAATGGGATACGCTCAGAGCAAGTCCGACGTAGTTGAAATTGCACCCATCCAGGAAAACACATTCGAGGACAATGACTGGCTCCCCAGCCAAAGGGCTTCTGGTTTGTTACTATGCACAAGAACTTCAAGCTTACGCCGTTTTCCGAAAGCAATAATTCGAAAGATTTTTTACTTAAAGAATATGTTCGATATAGGGATGACGAATTATCTCCTATAACCGAGAGGCCTCGATATAGTGAAGCAATTTTATTTTTGAAATCAAAAGATTGATCCTTGGGTAAGGTTTTATTTTTATCCTGAGATTCGAGAATAGTTACAATTCTATTACCTTTTGTTGACCTCGAATTCAAGGATTGATCCTTGGATAAAGCTTTAGGTTATCCTTAAATCAAATCATCATTTTTGAATAAAGCTGAAGACCCTTTAATTATTCTTTAATTTGAAGCCTTATTAACAGATACATCCTTGAATTGAAGGATTACGTTTCCGTCATATCCTTTCCTTCTCTCTGCATGTCCTCGATCCTTTTGGCGTTTCTCCTTTTTTTTTTTCTTTCTTCCGCATCCTCTCTTCATGTGTATAAAGTCTCAGTATCGAGCGTTCTGACTGACACCATCTGACCCCACCTCAATACGGTAGACTCGCAAGAGCCATCGCAAAAACGAGCGCTTCGCTGAACCCTCTCAAGAACTCCACACACCGCATCAAGGACCTTCAAATCATGTTGTTTACTCGACTTCACTTCCTTCTCTGTTATTTGCTATCCTTCGTCGCAGTTAGTTTTGAGAACTGCGATGAAAAGTACTGCGGTGGCGGTTTTAGAAAGTACTGCTGCGAGTGTATTGAGGAGGACATAGTTGGACAATGCCTCGGATTGGCTTCGACTCATAGCATGCTGTGCTCATCAAACAGTATGAAAATGGATACCTATTTGTCATGCGATAAAGGATATTTCGGCTGCTACAAAGACGACGCCACCTGCGTCTGAACACACTACCTAGATATTTTGTGGAGTATTGTGACCGTTCCAGAGACGAAGCTCCATCCACTAGGCATCTCCCCAGTCACTCGATTTCTACACGAAACTTCTCTGATTTCTGCAACTCCTAGAGTACAAAGAAATACTGGATTCTGGATAAATATTTATGTCGACTAAATATCGTTTTACTTCCCCGTCGAATAAACGTCGCAGAGGAACTGATGAAGCACTGCGCAGACTAGCTCGTTTTACGTTAATCCAACGAATAATTTGCACCTGGATGACTTGAGTCTTGCATTGGAGTAATTCGTTGATGGGTTCCTCGATAGCCTATCGGAAAGCACATAAAATGACTAAAGATAAGGAAGATGTTCTATAGAAGCGAGTACGTCGTTTTATATTAAGGTAATGCATCATATTCTATTTCTTTGGCTCTTTTCTCCACGATGTCCCTGTGTAAATGTGGTTTTGTGAGAGAGAGAGAGAGAGAGAGAGAGAGAGAGAGAGAGAGAGAGAAAGGAGAAGAAAAGAAAACAAGAAAAGTCATATAATTGGTCGGATGATAAAACCATCAAAGAAGAGATCAGAGATCAATTTGCTTGCCGAAGTATTATCGTGCTCAATACTGCCTTTATGGGATCCCTATGAGAGCTATTTATTATGAGAGCTATTTATACTAGTTCTATTTTATGGTTGCTCTACAAATAAGCATCTTCATGATCAATATTTAGTGGGTCCGAGCATGAACAGGATCAAAGCGATCCTTTCGGAGTAAGACTTTGATTTCGAGTTTTCAAACGTGAGATGAGAAGAAAAGATTGTCAAGATGGCTGAATGATGTTGCAGTGGGGTGAAAAAGGCGCTTACATAGTTGGAAAAAGGGTCGCGTGCAATCTGGTAAGCTATGTGGAGTCCATTGGTATTGCCGAATGTTGCCGTTTTTGAGATTGTGTATTGGCCATTGTACTCCATGTCGTCGTCTGGGTGTGAATCGCAAGCCTTGTTTCTTCAATAATTTCAACCATTTTTCTCACCCCTACTTTAAATGTAGGAATCTTTCACCCTCTTTTAATTAATTTCAACCTTAACATATTTTAATGGATTGAATTACCTTTTTTATTGTCTTTTCTTTGGCGGTATGGCCATGGTTTGAGATCGGTTGCAACAAATGGCAGCATCACTGTATCTTAAGTGAATTAGTATCATGCTGCAATCAGAACAGATATCATTTCTAGGAACGCCAAAAAGCAGACTACGAATATACAGCTTCCAATGATCTGAGTACTCCTCACTTTTTTTCCACTCTCAGTTTTTCAACGTTGGCTGACTACAGCTTAGGGTAGAAATTAACAAAGCTGCAGTATTCCGATGCAGCAATGTTCGTAGCATGACTGAACGTACTGCACACTTACAGGTCGAGTTCATTCGCAGTGTTTCTCACCCATCAACAAATATCTTTCGGGGTGATTTTCTCCCCAATTTCGAGAATGCCAAAGCAGCCAATGGAACAAGATTACGAAGACAATACTTTGACATAGTTTACTGAAATCAAAATGAGAAGTAACCGCTCTTGAATTAAAGAGCCACTTCCGTATATGTCGGGCCTGAAACCCTTTCTCGCAGTAGCGATAATACTGCGCTGTTGCGATCTTGCTGCCCTCAATTGAGTACCTGTCCACTTATGTAAATACCGATAACTAAAGCAGAACACAGCCGATATACATGTCGCTGTCTAGGATCGCTTTCTACAAGTAGACTATGATTTTATCCTCGATGCCCCAATGGCCACAGTATTTGAAGATATTTGCTTCTCTGCTTCCAAGCGCACTATCATTTTGAACGTATTTCCTAAATCCTGTGCCCAGTGTCTCCGATCTTCAATCACCTACCCACGTCCTTTCCCAGGAAAAAAAAAAAAAAGAAAAAAACATTCCCAAAAATATTGACGGAGCTTTGGCCAAACCTATGAAATACTTTGCTCGCGATGAACCAAGCCTATCATCCAGATGAATAATTTTCCTTTCTGACCTTCTCCTACCTTTTCAAGATTTTCTACTCAGGAATACATCCAGTTTTCTTCCGTCCCCTCCATATTTCTATTATCCCACCCTTACCCTTCTTGCTCTCCACTGAAATCTGCTACTCCCTTCTTCCCATAGATTAACTTTTCGACTACCTGCTACTGTATCTTTACTCTTTTTTTTTTCATTCTGCCCTTTTTTTCCCCTGCTGTCATGTGAGGGTTTTTCTTTTCTTTTCATCTTCTAGAACTAATAAGAGCAGACGTGCTGAAAAGTGCAGCGTTCATAGTTATTCAATAAAAAAAACTTATTTTGATCTGTGTTGCGACGCCAAATTTCGCACATTGGCACATCCGAGTGTATAGTAAGTAATGTGAAATTGAAAAGATTTGATACGTATGTTATACATCTCGTCTAAAGTCATACCTCATCAGATTTCCCCTTTCATAGATGAATTCAGAGTCGTTATACTCGTCTATTTGCTTGGCTGAATGTTTCATCTTATTTGAATTGCGCAGCGTTTTAACCACTGGATCCGATCATTTGATCATGTAAGAAGTGCCTCATTTACAACCATCTACTGCTACCGTATTAAAAGATCTGTCTCATTCACTGTTTAATACTAGTTATCGTTTACAGAATGCAATTTTGAGAGACATAGTAAGAAAAAATTCGGTTCTGTGGTGCTCGGATTTAGTGACGTTAGTTTTAGGCGCGGGAAATAGCGAATTAGCAACAAAATTGGCAATGAGACCATACATATTCCTGCATTACGCAATAGCCTGTTGTAAGCATCCATGGTAAAAAGTAATTAACGATTATCATACAAGATTAGACATATATCGCGTAGAAATGGAAACAAGAAAGCATGTGGATTGTATAAGTAGAGCAGGTTTTAACTAACGTACTGCTTGTAACTATTGTAAGTTTCTCTTTTTCCCTCAAGTATGCTGACAAATTTCTTTCTATTATTCGGTATTATCTGCCTTTTTGCTACTGCACATACCGCCTCCCTGTATGATGGTGCCGTTCTGTCTGGTGGAACGTCTATCGGACTCCAAAATCTGGTTGCGCGTGGTTATGACCATTCTGAAAAATCCGCCCCAGCACCAGCCGACGCCGCTTCAGCGCCTAACGATGGTGGCCCTACGGTTGGTGGCTCGATTCTAGACGTAACCAGCATTAGTCCCGCAGATCTCAAATAAAATAACCCATTTTTCAATATGATGCTACAGTTCGTCCAAAATGCCAAAAACGTTTCTGTAGCGCTACCAAGCTGTACTATCATTATCTCCGGTGAAAGTAGTTAAGGCTACCGCTCGGTCGTTCCTTGTATAACCTGCATCAGTGGTTATTTCTTTAGGTAAACACATCTGGATATATAGTGGTCCCCTGCTAATTACACTTGAGTCCTCTCTTCCAACTTTCAACCTTTTTCACTACCCTTCCTCCAACGGTAGCAGTGGAACTTTCAAACTTGCTTCCGATTTCTCGGATACTCCAATCATTTTTGACCATCCTGGGAGTTGAAGGTATCGGGAGACCACTGTAATGGATTTGTGTCTACGGGAATTACTAGGAACACACCAGCGGAGCACTATCACGAGGAGTCTATGCAAGTCTCTCAGTATCTCGTAATATGTCCGTCATTCAAAATAGTCTGAAGTCAAAGATCAGCTGTTACTTTAACATGTTTCATTATTCCTAAATTTATTACATTTGGCATGGGTATCTACCTTGTGTATCCTATCACCCGGGCATTTTGTCTTTTGAAATCCTCGCACCTTTAAAGCCTCCCGACTTCCGGCCTACACCGTTCGCAGCACTCCCTGCAGTATGAGAAACAGTATACCTCATCAATTCTCGGAAAGAAACGGGGCTTGTATCTCGGGAAGCTTTTTGATTTTTGGGGAGCTGTAGCATCCCGTGGACAGTCCTAGCGATTCCTTTCAACAAATGATGGCATCTTGTAGTTCTTGAGTCCGAGCTGAAATTTATAAAAGACCCAAGAGACATCAAAGTCGGTCATCAGAAATCGGTCATCTGCGAGGGCTGTATAAAGGGGAGCTGCGAATTGAGGACACTCAATTCTTAATTCTAGATCTTTCCAGTGATATCATCCTGTTCAGGTCGCTGTAGTCATTTTGATGATAATGAGCTATCCATCGCTGCTTAATTCCTCATGCATAGTGGACAACAGTTTTTGTAGTTGTCGATGTCAGTACTTTCCAGTAACTATTTGGCAAGTTGCACTAAATTCCATTCTTGCAGCTCTTTCTCGCATAAGTTAAGATGGGCAGAACAAGAATAAAGACCTGTGTCACATCCACAGCAACGGCATTTAGACTCCATCGTACGTTGCCGCAGCCGTTTTCCTCGTGTCGTTTCCTAACCACGAGTGAATTTTTATACCGCTCGAATAAATTTTGCATCCATCTGCGGACCAAGTTGGTGTAAGTGAGACTGTGACATATTATAAAGATCTTCGGGTAAAGAAAATTGTCAGTCGTGGCATGATGCTCTCTCTGCAGATGATTTCAACGCGGCCTCGTCTTGTTCGTCGGTTGAGTCTTTAGATTCGACAAAACAGCCGACGATTATCGATTATTCCGATACCAAATATCAGTCGTTGGCCCTGAACGTCAAATGTATATATATATATGCTAATATATCCCGGCCAAGATGACATTTGGTCAATTTCCCCTTTCATAGAAGAATTCAGCGTCGCTATACTCATCTATCTACTTAACGAACTGTTTTATTGCATTTGAATCGCATAGCATTATAATCGCTGGATCTAATCATTTGATCATGTAAGAGATGGCCGGTTAAGCTATCTATTTCTGTATGTTAAAGGATATGCTCGTGATTGTTGCATATTAATTATTGTTTACAGGATACAATTTCGACAGATATAGCTAAGAAAAAGTCGGTTTTGTGCTAATGGTCTATTGACGTTAGCTCTGGCCGTGGGGAAATAGGAAATTAGCAATGAAATTAATAATGAGACCGTACATGTCCCCACATTACGCAATAGTTACTGTTTTTGGTCAGCATCCATAGTAAAAAGTGATTAATTATCATCTTTCAAAATTACACATACATTCTGTAGAAATGGACATAATAAGGTAAGTAGATTGTATAAGTAGAGCAAGTTCCAGCTATCGTACTGTTTGCGCCGTTGTTACCTTCTCTTCTTTCCCCGCAAGTATGCCGTCAAACTTCTTCCTACTGTTCACTGTTACCTGTCTCTTTGCTATTGCATATACCGCCTCACCTTACGATGGTACCTTTCTGCCTGATGAAAAGTCTGTCGGATGAGAAAACCTAGTTGCGCGCGGCTATGACCATTGCGGAAAATTTGGCGACGAGACACTCTCGCGTCGAGCGAATGCATGAGACAGCACTCCCGCAGAGTATTCAGCAGCTGCTACTCAGAGACCTTCTCATGTTGACAATCCACCGCTTACGGACTTAATCACGGTTATGCCCCCCCAAACGATCTAAAAATGAAAGCGTAGCACTGAATAGAAGCTGGTCCATGCAGATTTTAAAATGCTACCCAAATAAAACAGACTATTTCCAATATCCTGCTGGATTCGTCCAAAAATGGCGAAAACGATAACGTAGTGTCACCAAGATGTGCTATCATCATTTCTAATGGAATGTACTTAACGGACACGGACCGAAAATGGTAAAGTTACGAAGGGAGTTGGAAAGTAATAAAACAAGACAATGACCGACTATACCGAAAGATTATTCATGCCGTTGTGGCACTGAAGGACGTGTAACTTGTCAAAAAAGTGTGGCACAGACATGACTGTTGTTCATTTGAGGAGTATCTGTATCCAAATTAGGCAACAGAGATTTTTGGGACGACATGATTGATGGCACATTTTTTTAACATCAACGAATAAAAGTTAAATTGTATGCGAGTTCTATCCGGTCGTTGATTGTTTCAAGAACATTTGTCGTGTGCGTAATACGGTTGGACATGGAGTTTCTTCCTTCAAGGCCAAATCTAGTAAAATACTGGAGCCGGGGACGAGAAGTTGAATAGAATAAAATGGAATGGAATTAAAAGCAGCAACAGCATTGATGTATCCGATGACATTTATTCCACAATTATTCTTATGTTTTTATACTTATTCTAAATCATCACAGTGAGTATCGTAGTCATCGTTCTCTGAAGAGGTCTTACAGCAGCATGTTAAAGATTGCGGTGATAAGGGAAGAGTGTTACGTATAGAAGACTTCGTTCTGACTGGCCAGCCGCTCTACTGATATGACAACCTTTTTACTGTCTTGATTTCATTTTTGTATTCTGAACGGAGAACGGAGGGCAACCGTGTAAATGTCTGCTAATAGCATTAATAGATATATAAAGATAAAAAAAAAAAAGCTGAAATGAAAAACAAGGCACAAAAGTTAAAAGAAAAATAGATTGGCGGTGTTGTGTGAGAATCATAGGGTAGGAAAGAAAAAAAGAAAAGAGAAAAAGAGAAGAAACTAATAGAATTTAGTTAATTATGTGAACCTGTTTTTGTTTTTTCGGAAAGTGATCCCACTTATTCCAATATGAAAGAAAAGCAGGGATTAACTCCGTGTTTGTGACAGGCAGAAAATAATAAATTATTCCGGAAGGTCAGGACTTTTGAACACGGTATTGTGCGTCGAGTGTCGCTCAATAATTGAACTAAACTTAATGGCGTATTTGTACTACTCGTTTTGTGTTAAGTCGCATCAATAAGTGCAACTTCCGAGAAACAATGAGCCCTCTCAATCTCCTCTTGCGACGTAAAGAATAGACATCGCAGGCAGCCTAAGCCATCATGTTGATACAAATCGTTGTAACCATTTCCTTCCACGCGTCTGACTAAAACTGTTGCATTCTGATGCAGCTCTACCTCCTCTTGTTTGGCGCTTTGGTACTTCACGTTGTTGATGTCGTAAACCGTTAATCTATTGCGCAATATGTTCTCATCATTCATAACCTTTTGGATGCATCTAGTATTGACATCGACATCAATCATGGTTGTCAATTTCTTGATATCATCCTCGGTAATCATGAGCTTCCTTCCTTTGCTTGATGAGGAAGGATTTTCAGGCGTCAACGGATGATTATGGTACCTTTCTTGTTCGTTTTTGGATTCAATAAAAAAGAAACCCGAATTGTTTCTGAAGTGCAGTCTCAAAACTTAGGGGCAGTTGGTAAGAGTGGTATCGCAGAGCTTTTTATGGTCACTATCTTCGGTGCCGTGGGTGTTACGATAGATTCCTCCTTTGGTGCACTTAAGATACAGCTTAGGGGGCGTGTTGAACTTAGTAGCCAAAGTGAATTTGTTCGTCTTCGCGTACTCGTTCAGAACTTTGCGAACGGCTTCTTTGTCAGGAAAATAACTAGAGAATTGTGGAAAAGGACGTGCGACGCGTAAAGTTTCTTCTCATTGACGGTGACAAAATTATTCGCAGGCTTCATGGACATCGCGTTAAGTCGGCAAAAGTAATGAAAGCAGCAGAAGCAGTGAGTAAGATGAAAAGGTATGGGCGCGCCGACCTAAATTATCAGGCACAGAACAAGACATCACTTAGGGACATCACTTATGGATTTAGATCGGGAGTGGTATGGTCCCTAAGAGACATGAAAATCATCTGGTTCCACACAACAAGATCGATATTCTGTCAGCAATTACTATACGGATAGTTTTATTTCTGCTTTCATCGATCCATCTCTTCTAGTACACGAACAAATGCAGAAACAACACATGTATCGTTCACTAAAAATGGACCCTTGGATTCGTGGATTTTCTTCAGGTACTCAATACGATAGAACTCTGGATAGCCATAACCTTCCTTTTTTGTAAACTGGTATGATGAACCTATTTGCGACATATGAGTGCAGAACTTTATACAGCATTACATACGCTCCCAGTAAAAGGTTGCTGGATCTCTGGGATTGGATATCACCAATGCATAGACAACAGAAGGTCTTCTGTCATCTTTATCAGGACCGACATAATGCAGATACACTGATATGTATCCTTTACTCTCCTTTCCATTTGGACATAGATGTATGTACCTATAGATGCTATAAGCATCATATTAGGCTGTAAGGCCTTACCATTTGAAACCACCAACTTCGAAACTACTACTGTTAATGGAGTCACCTTTTGTACTCCAATCTGTGACAGTCCAATGGTAAGCTGCGTAACCTAGTTCCTTGCGATCGTCTTGCGGAAGGATCTTCGAGACGAGAAGGTCCACTACAGCGATACTGGTTAACTATCCTTCTTATTCAGGTTTAGCAACCAGGGAACTTACAGGGATTAACTGGATTATTCCGCTGTTGCCTTTTATATACTTTATCCCACCGTTTGTGAAGTATGCCTGTCTTAGATATGTCGAGCAACTGATCACTTCCGCTGCGGATTTCCTGGTCATCCAAACCTATTTCATCATCATGAACTAAAGTATCAGTATTATAGAGCGGGACCTGTGGCGTTTTTTACCAGATTTCTCAGATTTGGTTGCACTTGAACCTGTATTCTTCCCAGAAGACGGACGAGCGGAAGGTGTTTTCTATTGTGCATCGCCTATTAATATGTATACAGTAGAATTAACATCAGCTTTACCTCAAGTTTTATGTCTATCATATTTATAGACGTTTCGCGTGTCTGCCGTGTAAGTATATCCGTAATCATTTCTTCGAACTGCTCAGAGGTAGAAATCGGCAACGTTCGTTGCTCTTCCGAATCATTCCATACGATACCGAATGTATCTGACGCCAGCTGAAACTCCTCTCGAATCTAAATTATCTTTAGTTGGCCTTTGCATCGATAAGCTCCTAATTCAAAGTACTTTCACCCGTAATTGGCTATATTCTGGGCGACTATCGTTGTATGCAATACAGCGTATCTTCTTCTGAGAGCCAGTAGAACAGACGTTCATAACCAATGGAACAGAAAAAATTCTGCCGTCAGAGTTGCTTTGCCCAATGTATCTTTTGCTTTTCGAACTCATTGCTATACTCATGTTGCTACATGCCCGCTCCAGATCTTTCATATTCTGACTTGTTCTTCTCCGTTGCGCCATTGCTTCTTCATACTGGCATGAGAGGAGTTCTAGCTTAAATTCGGTGAATATTCTCCGCAAGCTCTCCTTAGCCTCAGTTTTGAGGAATGAGAGCTTTTTAATATAATCAATGTGATTCTCCGCATCTTCCATTAAATGAATGGCTTCCGCATCCAAGAACTTTTGACTTGCTTGGGGGTCGTCTCTATTCATAAGGCATTCATTGCTTATAGAAGAGCATGCCTTCATTGTATTCAAAATATGGACGAACGTATTTGTGATCTAGGTTTAGCAGCGTTGGCCTGTTAATCAATATGACTTTGAGGTGTGATGATTTCACCCTTATGTGTTGCAGATCGTCATTCATCTTTCAATTAATCCGACTTGGTCGCTTTCAAGCAGTTAATTTCTGCCCGTTGTTTTATACAACACATGAGGGAAAGTTTTTTCCGAAAAAAAATTAAAACAGGTGACGAACGACTTTTGTTATACTGTCCCAAGAAGCATTTGTGTTGCAATAGCAGTCTTCCGCGGTTAAAGTCTATTTGCTGGATTCGCTGACAGTTTGGAGGAAATAGCTGTCTATTAACTTAGTTTATTTCATAAGCAGAAAAATGAACACAGAATTTGTAGTAAATTTTATTTGGTTGACACTACATCCTTTGTACGCGAATTTAGCAAATTTGTAATAACCTCCGTCCAGATCATTTCCACTACTTTCAGTGATGCGTATGCAAAAGGCAAATGAATGTAGATATGTGGAGGTAGTTTTCTACTGCAGGAGTTTCGTTGTCGTTGTGTTTTCGGTCAGAAAGGCTCGCAACCTTATCGAAACCATGCTGATCAATCTCTTTACTAAAGACGCAGGTTTCTCCTACAGATTGTGACATGTGAGCTCATCATTTTTAATCATTTTATCCTACCTTTTGAATAATATCGCTCTGAATCGTTCGGATCAGTCATGGTAAATTGATATTTCACACTGACTTCCCAGTCGGCTTCATTTGATGAAATAACTTTCAGATAAATCCCGATGTGTCCAGAAGGATCCGCTGGCGGATGTAAACATATTTGCCTGTGAATAGTGTGAGATGAGTTACAAACCGATAACTAACCATGTGAAGCCGCCAAATTCAAATGAACTACTGTGAACTTCATTTTTGTGCATGATCCATTCTGTAATGGTCCAATGGTGAATTTTGAACTACGAATTTCAGGTTAAGGTACAGAGGCGCCTTCAAGATTCGTTAAAACTCAATACAGACCATCAAGTCTTCCACATATCCATTTAAGCCTTTGTTACATAAATTTTCATCAGCTTGTAGCTGGATTGCATTGCAGGCTTTGCCTGATTCAGAGCTAATCATTTCCACTGCTGCTATCTCCGAAAATGGATCGGTTTTTTCGTCAGCTCCATTGTTCGAATTGTACTCAATCTTGGACAGAGAATTCTCATCAGAATAAAAATCTGTTAAGCTATTCTCTGCACAGTTGCACTCCGTAAAGTTTGATTTGGGAAAAGTAAGGTCGGGTGAACCATCTGAGCCCAGATGTCTCTACATATGCCTGTCAATACGGGCCATGAATAAACTGAGACAAACCTTTGGATCATCCATGACGTTGCCTGTACGTAGGTACATTTCCACTAAGTTGATTGATGTGTCTGGTGATCGTCGTGCATTTATTTTTGCAATGACCTCGTCAAATCCCTCTGGACGACAGATCTGCTGATAACGATGGTCTGAAGATGCGTCACAAGTCAAAGAAAAATTATCCGATCCGAGCTGGAATTCTTCTTGGATCTAAGACTGATCAATTGAGAGCTGCTACAAAATTAGAGTACCTGTTTGCGTAACTGACTATATGGTGGATAAGAGTCGTTGAACACCATACAGCGAACTTCATGTTCATAACCGATTAAATGCACCTTTGCTACTAAAGGCACAAAAAGCGGTACAGTATGAGAGCTACGTGGCTCAGTTAAGATGTTTTTGAGCTTGGCAGCCATATCTTTGAAAGCCTGCTTCTGCTCTTTCATCTTGTCGGCCATCTTTTTTAGCTGCTCATCTTTCTCTTGGATTTCCTCTCTATGTTGGTGCTCCATAAGCTCCTGTTTGAACTCAGTGAACAATTTTAGAAGCCTCTCCTTATTCGCATCGTCAAGAAACGGAAGCCCGTTTACATGGTAAATATGAGCATTAGTCTGTTTTGTTAGAGCGACAGTAGTAAAAGCTGAATATTTTTGCTTTTCCATTGAGTCATCGCCTCCCGCAAGCAAGTCCTTCATATCGTTAAAACGCCCTTGCATAAGACTCAGTGTGTGAATGAATATATCGGTGATCTAGATAAGAATCCCATCCTTTGCTAAATAACGTTGAACCTTGAAGATCTGTCGAACTCACTCTTGCATGTTTCAAGTTGTCTGACATCCTGTGAAAGTTGTATCGGATGCACTGGAGGAGGTGAAAATACTGCGATAGTTTATTCCTAGGGAAATTTAAAATAGGACAGTATATCAGGAAACGCAAAATGGACAAGTCAGACAAGCAGAGCCGCTCTGCTCCGTCTAAATACGGTTTATCCCGGGTTCTGTATCCATACAGAATCTCTCGGGACTGTTAAAGACGATTCTGGCTCATACACATATTCCTCCGAAACAGCGCCACGAACGGGTACCATAGCTATCACCCATCCTTCATGCGACTGGTAACTTTGAAATCAAGGTCGAACGCATTTTTTCCACGACAATGAAACTATGTATATCCCAACAAAGACTTCGCACCAAAACAAATCGAACACAGCGGTTCTTCAGTAGTCCATCGGAACTTTGGAAATCGTGAGGTCCTCTTGAGAAGATATCTCGGACACGCATTTATATAGATGTTATACATGTCATCACATAAATTCGTTGCAAGTTGGACCGCTTATACGTGCTTTGAATTAACTGGAAAGAATTTGATAGAGAAGTTGAGCATACGAAGTATATGTTGTAGACTAAAAAAATCCAAGCATTATAATAAGTTTAATAGTCGGATCCTATCATTATTTCAAGTAGCGAACGAACAAACATTTCATTATGCAACGAATGATTTATAGCGATAACACACTGACACGCTAATCTTCTCTGGATCGCTCTTCAACGGCTGAACAATACGTACGTATGCCGAGATAATGGTACGATTGTCCCCAACAAATGGGCCCTTTCCATCCTTGACGATTTGCATATGCGCCACACAATAAAACTGTTCAAACCCATTGTTTGTTGCCCCGGGTTTGAATAAATGGGATTTCTCTACGTTCTGTAAGAAAAGACACTCAATAATATATCAATTCTTACTCATAGAATGATAGTTGGCGGTATCATTGGGGTCAGAGATCATAAGTGCATATTCAGTAGTGATGTCCCAGTCTTCACCCTCCTTGTTCACCGCAAGCAAACGAAGAGCCATAAAGGTTGTATCCGAATTTCCTTCTGGGTACAATTGAATTCTCCTACGTATGCTGTAAGGACAGCAGAAGAATAGGACAAAACATGTTACCACTCGAAGCCTCCAACGCGAAATATATCACTGTAAACGTTTCCCTTTAGCGACCTCCGGTTGTTTATCGTCCAGTGGTATGATTTGCAATCTACTTCCTCACAATCACTACAAGGGAGCATCTTGGGAAGCAGACTATCCACTAATATACTCTTCAGAGATAGTCACTAGTAACCTCCAGACTTACAAAGTAGTATGCGATTTCGATAATGTTTCTCAGTCGCCTGTCATAGCGCTAAGCGTATCCAGGATGGAGATATCAATCGACTCATCGCTCTCATCTCCACTATCTGCTTCAGTTCTCGGAGAGTTAATTGCTCCAACATCGCCGATCTTGTTTAGCTCTGGCGATGGCAATACAAAATCGGAAGAGCAGCGAGCAAAGGTTCTAGTCTGTATATATACATACTAAGCGTTTAGTATTTTCAGCATAGGAGAGCGTACATACATCTGTGCCGGCGCTGTCATCGACCCCTTTCACAAGTAATTCCAACAAGTGAATGGACGAATCGCAAGGCTGGAGGGCGATAAACTTTTTTATTAGATGTCCATATTCAAACGCTGTAGTGATCCGGAAATGTTCATCGTCCTTCTGCGAATTTTCACAGAGTAGCTCCAACGCGCCAGAGTTCAGCAAAAACGCGTTCTTCATCTGCATAAAGAATTTAATATGCTTCATTAGGCAAGCCTACGCAGTAATACCTGCTTTCTCAATTGTTCATAACTGGTATAACTAGTATACCCGTCATCAAAGGGAATATAGTTTACTATCACTGTTGCATATCATCGTATTTACCAGGTACCAAAAATGTACTCTGGTTCGATAGGCTATCATGTACCTCTAGAATAGACCGAGCTGTCCAACAGCTACGAAGATTGATTAACTTAGATATATCTCTGACTGTTTTATAAGTTGTAAGGACGCAGTCATTACAGTTTCAGCTTGCTTTTGCAAATAACAGCTTGCTAGATCTCTGGAACTGAACGTCATAAGTATGACCGTACTGCTTATGTTTGTAGCGGATCGATCGAAGAGCTTAAAACGCAATACTTGAGATCGTTTATTAAGAGACGTTTGACGTAGTGTTTATTATTATCGACACTACAAAAGCAAGATTGCTGCAAAGAAACTCTAATGATATGCACCGTTGCGTCGTGGGACAGTATGTGTGTGTCATTCTTATTATTACTCACATTTTGGATTGCAGTTGACATGGGGCTTCTGAGAATAAGAGACTTAGACGCAAGTGCTATTTGTGAAAGTACATTCATCGCATACTATCGTAGTGCCTGTCTGTATTTATTATAGATGGATAGGTAGAAATACCGCCCTTGCATTGATCGGGGTATAGTAAAAGAGTATAAGACTAGACAACAATTCGTGCGCAGACGTCCCAACTCGAAGTAGCCCACCTCTCAGTTGTATCATATCACATCTGCACCGGTAAAAGGTACCGGGTCACGTCAAACCTGCCAATCAACCGACGAAAACGAGGAGGTGCTTCTGTGGTGCCAGTGATGGTGATGGTGTTGTGTCAAAACAACTCAATACTACAAACAGTTCCCACACATCGTTCCGCTGAATTTGGTTATTTAGAGGAACTTTTAGTAAATTCAGTTCCTCATTCTTTTTCACAAGAATAAATAGCGCACTAGTCTCACGAACTTGGTAGTTTCGACTTCATTAGATAACCAACATCACAGATGGCGTCAGTATTGAGTGGAGTTGTTCTTGACGATGTCAGGTGCATTAGACTAAAGGCAACGCTATTCGTTATCCTCGACAGCTGGTGAAGGATAGGAAGAGGTACTCATGTCCTCACTCGTGTTGAGTCGTTGTTTGCACCATCATCGTTGATGCTTGTCACAATCGCTGCGGTTTCCTAGGTCAACACCCCATCACACAGATTTTATGCAAAACCTCTCAGTATCTCGTAATATATCCATCATCAAAACAATATAAATCAAAGATCAGCTACTTTTAATATATTTCACTATTCCTAAAGGTATTCTATTTCACATGGGCATCTGCCTTCTGTATCCCATCACCGAGCCATTTTGTTTTTTAAATCCTTCCATCTTTAAAGCCTTCCGACTTCTGGCCTCCACCATTCGCAGCACTCCAGCAATATAAACAACAGTATATGCCATCAATTCTCAGAAAGAAACAGGGCGTTTATCTCGAGAAGCCTTTTGATTTTAAGGAAGCTGAGGTGTCCGTTGGAGTGTCCCTAGTTATTCCCTTCAACAAACAAGGGTTGTTTGCAGCTCGTGACTTTAAGTTGGAATTCGTAGAACGCCCGGGACACGTCAAGCCGATCACACTCTGAGGGTGGCAAAAACGATAGTTCTCGGTCGAGAACAGTCAATGCTTCGTTTTCGGTCTCCCCCTCATTCTGCTCTCCGTCGTTTCGATGTCAATGACCTGCCTCAACAATCTGGATATATTAAAAGAAAAATAGTTGTGAGTTACCATATTTTCACCCACACGCCACAGATAGGTCATTCCTACCTCGATTGGAGGATGGTAGTACTTCCTCTATATATATTTTCTATCCGTTGTACACAGCCAATGTTCACGCTGCCTTGGGGAGCAGGCGCTGAAGGCTCAGAGTCGCTGGATGTGCATTGAGAGATAAAATCATCGTAAACCGACTTGATGGCAGGTAGACATTTCTAATCAAGGGGAAAGAAGTGTGTCATTGAGAAGAGAGGTCCAAGAAAAAATATATTCATCGAACAAGGTCTTACTTTCCAGTCATTCAAAACACAATAGGAAATGATTTAGCAACGTCGGAGAATGCTATTGACTTCGATCACTGTTGTCAATTCCTCATGCATAGCAGACAATAGTTTTTCATAGTTGTCGATGTCAGTACTTCCCAATAACTCTTTGGCGAGTTCTACTAAATTCCATTCTTGTGGCTCTTCCTTATATAATTAAGATGGGAGTGGCATCTGTCGCAGAAAAAGGATGAAGGTATGTTACTGTTGTAGAAGCATTAGAGAATCAATGGATGGCTATAACTTTCAAAAGCAGCCACTTTTCCCCTAAAGCTGGCGAATGATTTCCAAAAAGAGTATGTGCTATTGCACATCGAGTAAGATCTCGCAGCTTCTACACGACATGACTGATCCCTCCTCGGATGCTGGGGTGATATCTGTAATTCTACACCCGTCAGTCTCTTTCTTTTAATATACGAATGTACGCAGAAACAATGCATGTATCGTTGACTAAAAATGGTCCGTTGTCTCTGTGGACATGCTTCATATGCTCAATGCGATAGAATTTCAGAAATCCCCAACCCTCCACTTTCTCAAATTCATGTGTGCAATCTAATTTTGCGACACATGAGTGTAGGACTTACGAAAGGTTACATACCATTATAATAGTAGTTGGCTGGATCACGAGGATTAGATATCATGAGTGCATAATGAACCAAGGGTCCGTTGGCGCCTTTAACAGGACTTTGAAGATTCAGAAAAAGCCCTACGTATTCTTCGCATTTCTCCACCTTTGGATATAGTTCTAGACGCCTGCGGATATCATAAGTAGCATCTTAGTCTATACTATCTTACCAATTAAAGCCGCCGACTTCAAAGGTCTCACTGCAAATTTTATGGGCCTGTGCACTCCAGTTAGTGACAGTCCAATGGTAGGTCTTGAAGTCCAGTTCTTTGCGATTATCTAGCGGAAGGACGTTTGAAGCGAGAAGATCCACTACGATCGAACTCATTAGTTCTCCAGCTTTTTCAGCTTCGGCAAACATGGACTTACAAGGATGAACAGGACCGTCTCGCCGTTGCTCTCTATATATTTCCTTCAATCTGTTGCGAAATGTATCTGCTATACGCATGTCGAATAGTTGATCCCTTTCGCTGACATCATCTTGGTCATCCAAATCTGTCTCGTCTTGGATCAGAATGCTGGTATTATGGAACATATTGTCTATGGGATTTTTACCGGATTTTTCGTCGTGGTTTGCGGCTAAGTTTATGGCATTATAGTCAGATGGATTAGCAACCGTCTGCTGGTATACATTGATGACTGGTGAGCTGGTAGATTGTAATGCTAACATAAATTTACCTCTAGCTCTATCTCTAGCACGTTGATGGATGTTTCATGAGTCTGTCGTGCAAACATGTTCGCAACCATTTCTTCGAACTGCTCTGGGGAAGAAATTGGCACTGTTCGTTGCTCTTCAAAATCATTCCACACAAGGTTGAACGTGTCTGAAATCAACTGAAATGCCTCTTGAATCTAGAGCTATTTAGTTGAGATTTTGCGTTGACCATCTCCCTCTTGAAGCACCTTCACACGTAATTGGTCATATTCTGGCTGACCGTCATTATATACGATACAATGAACACTCTCCTTGCAATCAGTAAAACAGACTTTCACAACCAGTGGAATGGGAACAATGCTGCTGTCAGCAATATTTTTTCTGATAGACATGCTTCTCTTCGAATTTAGGACCGTCTTCATATCATGGTAAGTCTGCTGCAGCGCTTTCATACTCTCATGGGTTCTTGTTTGCTGCACCATTGCTTCTTCATATTGACGTATAAGAAGCTCCTGTTTAAACTCGGTAAATAGTCTCCGGAGTCTCTCGCTAACTCGTTCTCCAAGAAAAGAGAGTTGTCTAATATATTCAAGATGCCTATCCGCAGCTTCTGTTAAGATAATGGTTTGCAGATCCAAAAGGCCTTGACAGATTTGGGCATTTCCTTCGTCTGCGAGTCGTTCATTAGTCAGAATGGGGTACTTCATCATTGTATTTAATATGTGAACCAACATATTAGCGATCTAGGTTGATTATTCTGGCAGTTAATGGTTGTAAATTTGGGATATAGGAAACTCACCCTTTCACATTGCAAATTATCACTCATCTTTCGTTTGACCCGAGTTGCTGACGTCCAAGCAATTATGTCTTGGCTGTCGTTTTTATACAGCACATTACCAAGAGTTTTTTCCGGGAACCAAGTTGCTGTGCAAATATTCTAAACCGCTCAAACATGCCTGTCATAGTGAAATTTTAAAGCAACACAATTGTGGTAGTGAACTAATCTTTCCATAGTATATACATTTCGCAATGGACTTATTGATAGAAATACTGAAGCAATAGCTATATTCCTTTAGACCCATATCCAAAATAATCCCTGAAATCATACGATTTATTTCGTAGACATGAATTCATCGTGTATGGCTTTAGCAGCTCCTCTAATCAGCTATCCTTAAAATCGTCTGCATTCACGGGATGTGAATGTCCAGAATCCTAATGAATGTAGATATGTGGAGCTTATTTTCCACCAAGGAGGGATCTTCGTTGCTCTGTTCCTCTTTCGACTGGCTGGTGATACGAAATTTATCAAAACCCCAGCGATCTATCTCCTCACTAAAAATATTTGTTTCTCCTATCGATTATAATGTATGAGCAAGTCATTTCTAGCTATTTGTCCTTGCCTTCTGAGTAATATCGCTCTGGATCTCTTGGATCGGAGATAGTAAACTCATACTGAACACGGGCTCCCAAGTCAAGTTCATCTGAAAATGCAGCGTTCACATAAATCCCGATAAATTCGGAAGAATTTGCAAGCGGGCGCACACATATTTGCCTATGCGTTGCGTGAGATGGGTTATGAAGCAATTACTAACCATGCAATGCCACCGAATTCAAACGGATTACCATATATCATGGTCGTTCGCGTGCTCCAATTTGTAATGGTCCAATGATTGATTTTGAACTCTAAACCTTTATGGCCATGACACAAAGGCACTTTTGAAGATTCGTTACATCTTATTACACTCAAATCTTCTCTAAATTCTTCCGATATATACTTACAAGAATTTGCACGAACCTGCGACCAAACTTCAGTACTTGCGTTGCCTGATCCGGCACTTATTGCGTCTTCTGTTTCCGAGAGTGCTTCGGTGTTTCCATCACTACCGTTTCTTGAGCCAGTTTCAACCTTGTACGAACATCTCTCATCGTAATAGTACCTTGTTAAGCCGCTCTGTGGATCACTACTGCTTCTTGATGAGGTCAACGTCGGGAAGGCAAGGCCATCTGATCCATTAGAGTCCAGATCCATCTACATATATCTGTCAATCCAAGCCATCAAGAGATATCAAGAAGCACCTTTAGATTATCTGTCGTGTCACTCGTCCGGAGGTATATCTCCAGCAATTTTATTGGCATATATGATGATCGTCGTTGCTCAAAATTTGCGAGCAATTTGTCAAAATCCTCTTTATGACCAATCTGCAGAAAACGATGTTCATCAAATGCTTCACAAGCTAAAGAAAAATCATCCGATTCCAACTGAAACTCCTCCTGGATCTGATACTACTCAGTTGTAGTTTGCTGTAAATTTACAGTACCTGTTTACGTAATTGAGTATACGTTGGATAGGAGCTGTCGAACGCAATACAGCGAATCTTCTGTTCTTGGCCAATTAAATGCGCCTTTACTACCAAAGGCACAAAGCGATGTGCGCGTTGCTCTCTTGTTATGCTTGCTTTCTTCAGTCTGGAAACCATATCCTTGAAAGCCTGTCTTTGTTCTATCATTTTTTGGTTTATGATTTTCAACTTTTCGTCTTTCTCTTGGATCGTCTCGTTATGTCGATATTCCATGAGTTCCTGCTTGAAGTCAATGAATAAATTCCGAAGTCTCTCCTTGTTCGTATCATCGAGAAATGGAAGTTCTCTCAGATACTGAATATGAACATCAGTCTGGTTTGTTAAAATTGTAGTAGTAAAAGCTGCGTATTTTTGTCTGCCGATAAAAACACCACCGTCTGCAAGCAAGTTCTTCATATTGTTGAAACGTCCTCGCATAACTTCAAGTACGTGCATAAGCACATCCGTAAACTAGGCACGGATTGCTCATTTATCAATAGGGATAGCACCTGAAGGAGCTTCGGGCTTACTCTCATATGTTCCAAACTGCCTGACATCCTGTGAAAGTTGTACACTGTGCACTGGAGGAGATGAAAACGAGTGACCGCATACTCACTCATTAAAAAGTAGAATCCACCTTTCACACTGAAGTGATTGGCTGGTAGTTTTTTAATACGGAATTCCTATTCTTTACATAGTAATTATAACAAACTCTTCAATGTGTTGATTAATTGGAATCGTTAAACAATGTCTTTAAAAGCAGCACCACATGATGCTACTGGCATAAATGCTCGTACGATGCAATTAATCATTGTTAAAAAGGAGCAAGAATTGACGTGGAAGCATATCCCCATTCTTCAAAATTCTTCATGAGCGGAAGATAAAGGCACTTCGATGAAGAAGGTATAGATGAATGTCTATTTATTGCAATAATGCTCGTCATACAAGACCCGAAAGATCCGGTGGCCAAAGTTGACACCGGTTTCGCTTACATTGAAGCAGTGCGGTGGCTCCTAGGTGTCTGTGCGAAGAAAGGAGCACGTCTGTCGAAGTCAAAAAAGCAAGAAAACAATAGACAAAGTAACACAAGGAAGCGAGCAGTCAACCTGGAAGAAATATCGACTGCCAAAACGCCAGACTCTCTCCCACGTGCAAGCGTAACGGTGACTCTTGACGGTATGTGGATCCACTCAAGAGCGTCTATCTCAGTATGTGCGATTCATAACGCCAAAGAAAGAATGAAACAAAAGCTTCACTAAAAGCCTATGAAATATACACCAAGAAGATTGATCTTGCATCAATTTTAGTAATAAAGGTCTTATAGCAAAAGTCGAACAACGGCAGAACTCATCTCGCGGTAATACCTTTTTCTAAAATTTGCAAGGTGATGGTACTAAACATACAAAACAGACCTCACAGAAGAGACATACTATAACATCTCTTTTCTTTTGACGCGCTTCCGCAAGGGGAATTGCTAGGGACCTGCCAACGGAACACTCCGGTATCAGAAAAGATGCTCTCTTTTATTTTAGAAAAGAGGGTGGAGCGTAGTACTTAATGCTTAATTAGGTTACAACGTAAGTGTTCCGTAGTACGACGTCCCATAGTGGAGCGCGCTGCAACAGAGCTTCATTGCTGTATCTCAGGCTATTACCTTCAGATACTACAATAGATACTTGGTATAAGAATATATTGGGTATACAGAGGATTTATCCTTTTATTGAGAAAATTTGTCCGCGATATATGCTAGTGCTATGGTATTGTTGATGTAAATGGATAATCGTGCCCAGCATGGCATATAGCGACTGATCAGTTGGAAAAACTAAAATAGCCGAACGCTATTATAGTTTGAAGTGTTTGAAGTATAGACAAACAAATGTTTTATTACGCAACTAATGCACTTGTATTCTGACGTCCTATGGATCGCTCTTCAAAGGCTGAACAATACGCACATATGCCGAGATAGTGGTTCGATTGTCTACAACAAATGGGCCCTTTCCGTCCTTGACGATTTGCATATCCCCTATCGGATAAAACTGTTCAAACCCGTCGCTTGTTGCACCGTGCTTGAATAAATGGGATTTTTCTACATTGTGTAAGAGAAGGCGCTCAATAATAAAGCAATTCTTACTCATAGAATGATAGTTGGCCGTGTCGTTGGGGTCAGAGACCATAAGTGCATATTCAGCAGTGATACCCCAGTCTTCACCCTCCTTGTTCACCGCAAGCAAACGAAGAGCCACAAAGTTTGGATCCGAATTTCCAGTTTGGTACAACTGAATTCTCCTATGTATTTGCTATTAGAGTAGCAGGAGAACAGTAATGTGTTACCATTCAAAGCCGCCGACACGAAATATATCACTGCAAACGTTTCCCTGAAGCGAATTCCAGTTGCTTATCGTCCAATGGTACGATTTACAATCTAATTCCTTGCAGTCGGTACAAGGAAGTGCCCTAGGAAGAAGGCTATCCACTAAAATACCCGTTAGAGATGGTCATGAGGGACCTCCAGACTTACAAAGTAGAATGCGGTTTCGGTACTGTTTCTCGTCACCTGTCATAGCCGACCAATCACTGAGTGCATCCAGGATGGACATGTCAGCCGATTCATCGCTCTCATCGCCACTATCCACTTCAGTGCTCGGAGTATTCGTTGCTGGAGCAGCGCCACTCTTACTTAGCTCTGGCGATGGTAGCACAAAATCGGAGGAACAGCGAGCAAAAGTCCTGGTCTGTATATGCATGCCAAGCGTTTAGTATTTTCCGCATAGCAGAGTATACATACTTCTGTGCTGGGGCTGTAATCAGTCTTTTTCACAAGTAATTCCAACAAGTGAATCGGTGAATCGCATGGCTGGAGAGCGATAAATTTTTCTACTACATGTTCGTATTCACACGCGGTAGTGATCTGGAAAGGTTCATCGTCTTTCTGTATGTTTTCACACAGCAGCTCCAACTCGCCGGAATTCAGCAAAAACGCGTTTCTTATCTGTATAATAGCTTAATATGCTCCATTACACAAGCCTACGCAGTAATACCTGCTGTCTCAATTGTTCATAACTTGTATACCCGTTATCAAAGAGAATACAGCGCGAATGTTCGGGAGCTTCTATGATTCTCACCTTGACAACCAAGGGAGTTGTAAGATGTATTCTCCTTTCACAAAGAGTGTTCTCCGACATTTCTTTTGTCATTGATTGGAGTCTTGCTGCTATGTGTTTGCGGTCCTTCTCTATGCTTTTCAATTTTTGTTTCATGGATTTAACTCTCCCGTTTTTTGCCAAAAGGTTGTACTTGTACTGGCATTCTGAAATTTCCATCTTGAACTCGGTAAGCATGCGCATCAATCTCTCCCTCTCGTCGATCGAGAGATATTGCAGCGTATTGAGATAAGTGATTGTATGTGTAATTTCTGTCATCAAGACGGCAATTGTAGAAGCCATAGCCACCTGCTGCTGTTCCGTCGCAGCATTGTTAGTTATCTTTTCCTGCAAATCATTTAGAATCTGCTTTTTAATTCCAAGCAGGTAAATGAAGATATTTGCGACCTATGTTGTGCATAACTATTCAACGTTTTGTTCTCGAAGGATGCAACTCACTCTTCCGTTTTGCAAAAAGTCGGACATTATGACTATTTCTCTGCGGAGACACTATTCTTGCGAAAGAAATAGTTCGCAAAAATAGCCGAAAAATGGCCCATTTATGCATTTTAGATGTTTCGCCGAAGCACAAACGTGTCGGTGCTTAGACAAGTGTTTTTTCCTAAACAAGGAATCAAAAGTAGTTGACAACATGTCATCTCGGTATTTTATCGCTAAAGAAAAGCACTAATCAACATTCAAACGTTACAACGTCGTCCATGAAGCTTAATCGCCATCCTCACTTTCTTCCCATAACTCCGGATTGTTTAGATGGAAAAGACAAGGGTTTATTGGTTATGCAGCAGTTAGATGGTACCAAACGACGCATCATGGATAACCAGACGTCCTAAAATTATATGTCATATGATATACACGATCCATGAGTCTCCACGTTCTACAAGGCTGATTTATAGGTTGTGGGCCTATCAACCATGTGCTGAGCCTACATAGAGTTTTCCTCCACTACGTAGATCTATAGTGGCTCTAAAGTAAACATTACGTATGCGTACCGTAACGTAATATGACATAAGCACGAGTTTTCTACAGGATAGCGATATAGAGGCGCTTTAAGGTAGTCCGTGATTATGCAGAACGGACGTTTCGTCATGTAATAAGAACAAGGAAGCGTGACTATCCTTCTTTGTCTCAATTTGCTACATGATATGTGTACGATATATATGACGCTGCTAAGCCAGAGTGCCGTTGCTGCTCTGGGTTCTTTAATATGTATGAAAGGAAAGAAAGAGCGCAATTCTTCCATCAGTGTGATATAATCGACCAAACTGTTTCTGTCGCGGAAGCTTATCAATCCAATGAGTTGTACTAGGAACGTAAGGCGCTTTATCCAGCGAGATGACCGGGTATCTAGTTGATCGAGAAAAAGGAACGTGATATTTCCAGTTGTCACTTCTTCACAAGGACAAATACTTGTCGGAAAAGAAACAAAGACGGTAAATCGGCGACATCCAATGGGTTGGAGCCATGTGTTTTTTTGGAGTTATTTTGCCGGGACGGAAATATCAAAACGATCCGGTAAAAAAATTGAGCATTAGCCGGGCTACACGCGCCCTGAGCCTGAAGCTGATTTGATACACCTGAAAATCTAGATCTGGTATTGTTGATATAACGTCATTGGATCCGCAGCTGTCTTTTTTGATATCTCGTGTTTGTTTGCTTCATCTTCAAATGGATTAACCGGCCCCGGCAAACCTTACGTCTATCTATGGCGTTCCCAAAACCATTCATCTGCAACGCATAGATCTCGTACGGTGCCCATCTGCCATTCAGGCCGAGATTCGCTTCACCATTATCAGCTGTTTGTTGTTACCCTTCCTTTCCTTAGGAAGTGGGTATGCATAACGCCTTACCACGCGGTATCTGTCAGCGTCCCACGAATTGACATGAGCTTGTTTTAGTGCGTAACGCGTAGTGCACTATCTATTCGAGGTAAATTCAACAAGGCAACTTTTGTTTTATTACTTTTTTTTTCATGGTTGGGATATGCCTCATAGAATAGTATAAATTTCCTATTTCGGGATAACGGACAAAATCATCCGCTTTTCTATTGCTGCCTTGCGGCCCCGACCGTTGATAGGTTAAACACAAGTGGACAGATCTGATTTGAGGAAAAGAATGAAAGACAATGCCGCTCTCAGGAATGCAAAGCGAGTGACTTTTCATTGATAAACCAATTCAGGTGGCGCAACCGAGGACAACGATAACCGGATATGGCTTCTATCCGTCAGAAGGCGCAATGACTCGCGGGATGTCAATTAATAGGGTTTTCTATAGGGTATTTTAGCTGTATTCGAAATCATCGGAATCCGCGTGTTTGGGACAGCTCGTTGCTGCGGTTTTGAAGAAAAAGTCATACCGCGGTCTTGGAGTAGTTCAATAAGGTAGCACAGCGACCCAGAAAAGTGAAGGTCCCATGATAATTTCTGCTTTTAGTCGTATACAAAAATGTGTGAAGTGCATTGCAGCTTGACGAAAGATGGTAGGCAGCTTCACTGTTCTTTCAAGGCTGAACCTTCCTTAATAAAATCCCGAATCGAACAAACAAATAGGTAAGGGGTAAGTGTAATGGGAATTTTTTTCTGCATGTATCGCAGATCCTTATCCAACGGTAAACGATACATAATCAAGCGCAACTAAACCTGCCATTGATCGGGATCGTGAATTTATAGCTGGACGATGTTTTGTATTCCAAAACTTGGAACAGCATATCCGGAAAGCGACGGGCGAAATTTATCCGTTTCCGGATCATGTTTGACAATGTGAGGACCACCCAATTGCAGATCTGGTATCCACAATAAAGTCCGCAATTCGTCCGCCGCCAAGGCTATCCGGGGCCCTGTATGCGTTCATCTTTTTTGTGACGACAACTGTCATAAAAAGTATCAGAGTGGGAAGAGATTACCAAAAATCTAAGTTTAAAACTTAAAACAGTTGGATTTCCACGTGCTGCTGAAATAGTCATATATATTCATAGTTTACTGAAAAGCAGATCAATGTCGGCAGGTTATTCTCCGTCCGACGCGATTGGCCTATTTGAGCTGGGATCGACTAATGATACTAAAGGTGGAGTGGTCTTTGGGTACAATGTTAATAATGCCTAGATAAAACATCGGAAATAATACTGCGATACAATTTCCATTTGAAAAATGAGAGAAGAGTTACTGCGCGATTATGCATTGATGTTTACAATGTTGTGTTTGAGCGGAAGAGGAGCTAACTACCGATCAACTTTGCTGCGGTAGCCACCGGCCCGACTTGGAAGGTGGGGTTTCTAACCTAAGCGGGGCGGCATTTCATTCTAATTTTTTTTTGGGAATATATAAAAGTCCATCGATTTTTTTTCAAGATTGTTAAGAGCTTTGTGATCCGATTCGCTCATGGACTCAAATCGAGAGAAAAACGAATTTGTGTCCAAGACAACAGCGACGACTATTACAACAAGCGAATGGCATACCGTCGAAAACGATCGTGATTCGAGCAATACCGTCACCAACGGCTTCGTGGGCGGAGATGACAATTTTGGCGAACCAAACGCAAATGCTGTCGACGTAAAAGGTCGGTTCACTTCTCTATACCTAGAGAAGTTGTTACTGACCCCAAAATCATCTTCTTTTCTTTATATATAAAAGTTGCCAAGGATGAATACGAATCTTTGAAACGTGAACTTACCAATGCCAGTCGACGATCTGCTCGTGCATCTAAAATAGAAGAAGGTCAGACGGAAGAGTTTAATCTCGATGAATTTCTGCATGGTATCTCTCGCGAGCAGGACGCCGCAGGACATACCCCTAAGCACCTGGGGTTGGTCTGGAAAGATCTTGTTGTCAAGGTAGATATCAGTTTCGCCATTTTCTTTATTGTTCCTTATCTGTTTTACAGGGTCTCGGTGCAGAAGCACATACTATCCCTACTGTCTTCAGTTTTGTGGCGAACTTCGTGCAGTTCTGGAAGTTCTTCGGCCTTGGCAGTAACTCCAGTAAAAAGATGATTCTCAAAAATCTTACTGGTTTCTGCAAAGATGGCGAGATGTTACTCGTTCTGGGACGCCCTGGCGCTGGTTGCACTAGTCTTCTCAAGGTTTTGTCCAACATGACAGGGTCATTCACTGATGTCGAGGGTGATGTCAGCTTCGGAGGTATTGATGCCGAAACCTTCGCAAATCGCTACCGTGGCCAAGTCTGTTACAACGAAGAAGAAGATCAGCATTATCCCACCTTAACCGCCAAACAGACTTTGCAATTTGCCCTTCGTACCCGAACCCCTGGAGTACGTCTGCCCGAAGAATCAAAAACAGAGTTCGTCAATCGCGTACTGTACATGCTTGGCAATATGCTTGGCCTGACAAAGCAGATGGACACCATGGTCGGCAATGCTTTTGTCCGCGGTCTTTCTGGTGGTGAACGTAAACGCTTATCGATTGCTGAACAGATGACCACCCAAAGTTCTATCAATTGTTGGGACTGTTCCACACGCGGTCTCGATGCCGCCTCCGCACTCGATTATGTTCGCTCTCTCCGTATCATGACTGATATCTTCAATAAGACGACCGTCGCTACCCTTTACCAAGCATCCAACAACATCTTCAATCTTTTCGATAAGGTGCTTTTACTGGATGACGGTCACTGCATCTACTTCGGTCCCACAGCGCAGGCGAAGCAGTACTTTGAAGATCTCGGCTTTTATTGCCCTCCACGCAAGTCGATTCCTGACTTTTTAACGGGTCTTTGCAATCCTCTCGAACGTGAAGTGAAGCCTGGTTTTGAAAAATCTGTACCACAGCACGCAGCTGACTTTGAAAAGCGGTACCATGAGTCCCCCATCCACGAAGCAATGATGGCCGAGCTGCGAGCATACGAAGAGAAACTCCAACAAGACAACCAAGCGGAAAAATTCAAACGTGCTGTCGAAGAAGAGCATCAAAAGCGTGCACCCAATAATTCGCCTTACATTGCCTCGTTTTATCAGCAAGTGAAGGCGCTTACCATTCGTCAGTACCATCTTCTCATCAAGGATAAGGAAGCACTGATCTCACGTTACGGCACTATCCTTATTCAATCACTTATCACTGCTTCTTGTTTCTTCAACATTCCTCTCTCTGGCACGGGTGCTTTCTCTCGTGGTGGTGCTCTTTTCTTTGCTATCATGTTCAACTCTTTCATCTCTCAGTCAGAATTGGTACGTTTCCTTACGGGTCGACCAATCCTTGAGAAACACAAGCAATTTGCTTTATACCGTCCCTCGGCCTTTTATATTGCTCAAGTGATTCTGGATATTCCCTATGCCATCGTGCAAGGTAAAGCGAGCAAGCTAACTTCTTTAGTCATGCTCAAGTCTCACCTTTGAATTTTTTTTCTAGTTTTGCTGTTTGAAATTTGTTCATACTTTATGATGGGTCTCCGTTTAGGTGCCGGTCATTTCTTCACGTATTTCATTCTGCTTTTCTTTGTAAACATGACCATGAACGGTTTCTTCCGATTCTTTGGCGCCATCACTTCGAGTTTCTTCTTGGCCACTCAGATTTCTGGTGTCCTCCTGATCGCCTTGGTTACGTATACTGGTTATGTGATTCCCAAAACCAAAATGCACCCTTGGTTGTCTTGGATTTATTGGATTAACCCCGTGGCCTACGGTTACAAGACACTTTTAGTTAATGAGATGAGCGGTCAAGAATACACTTGCGAAGGCTTTGGCAATGCTATTCCCTTTGGTCCAGGTAAAAAAGGCGCTTAAAAAAAGAAAAGGCTCACTTACACTTGAAAAATAGGTTATGACAACTGGAATTACAAGACGTGTACAATGGCCGGTGGAGTTCCTGGTCAGGACCACGTGAATGGTGACAATTATCTTCTTCAAGCACTTGACTACAAACCTTGGGAGATGTGGGCGCCTGACTTTGTGGTTGTGGTTGCTTTCTTCTTGTTCTTTACTTTCCTGTGTGCTGCTGCTATGGAATTGGGCGGTATCAGCAAAGCTACCTCGCTCACCAAGCTGTACGTCCCTGGAAAGGCCCCGAAACCCAGAACGCCAGAAGAAGAAGACGAACGTCGAAGAAAGCAAGCCCGTATTACCGACGAAATGGACACTATTGCTACTGGCACTACATTCTCGTGGCAACATGTTAACTACACTGTACCAGTTAAGGGCGGTAAACTTCAGTTACTGAATGATATTGGCGGTATTGTCAAGCCTGGCCATCTTACAGCATTGATGGGTTCCTCTGGTGCTGGTAAAACGACCTTGTTGGATGTGCTTGCTCGTCGCAAGACGTTGGGTAAGGTTGAAGGCCGTGTCTACTTGAACGGTGAAGCTTTGATGAATGATTTCGAACGTGTCACCGGCTATTGTGAACAGATGGATGTCCATCAACCTGCTGTCACCGTCCGTGAAGCCTTGCGATTCTCTGCTTATCTTCGTCAGCCAGCCGATGTGCCCAAGGCTGAGAAGGACGATTATGTGGAGAAGATTATTCAGTTGCTTGAAATGGACGATATTGGCGATGCTCAGATTGGCGATGTCGGTTCCGGCTTTGGTATTTCCGTTGAAGAACGCAAGCGATTGACCATTGGTATGGAACTTGTTGGCAAGCCCAAGTTACTCTTCCTTGATGAGCCCACTTCGGGTTTGGATGCACAGAGTTCGTACAACATTGTTCGATTTATCCGCAAATTGGCTGATGCTGGCTGGCCTGTGTTGTGTACCATCCATCAGCCCTCGGCTATTCTGTTCGAACATTTTGATCATTTGCTATTGCTTGTGCGCGGCGGAAAGACAGCTTACCATGGTGAAATTGGACCCGATGCTCAGACTATGATCCATTACTTTGAATCCAATGGTGGACCCAAATGTTCCCCTGAAGCTAACCCGGCCGAATATATTCTGGAAGTCGTTGGTGCAGGTACCGCAGGCAAAGCTACACGCGACTGGGCTGAGATCTGGGCCAAATCTCCCGAAGCCAAGTCTCTCCAGGAAGAACTTGAACAAATCCATCAGTCAGCAGATCAAAAGCCAACACGACACGCCATTACCTACGCTACCTCACTTTGGACTCAGTTTGTCTTGGTCCACCGTCGTATGGCATTGGCCTACTGGCGTTCTCCAGACTATAACGTTGGTCGTTTCATGAATATTATGTTTGCCTCGCTTCTCTCTGGTTTCACCTACTGGAAACTTGGCAATAGTTCGTCCGACTTGCAAAACAAGCTCTTTGCTTTGTTCAGTACTTTCATCATGGCTATGACGATCATTATTCTGGCTCAACCGAAATTCATGATGGTAAGGAAAAAAAGAATTATATTTTGTTTTACTGACAGGCACTCGTGTATGATATGTTTAGGAACGTATGTATTTCCGTCGTGAGTATGCTTCCCGCTACTACAGCTGGCTGCCATGGAGTGTGTCTGCAGTGCTTGTCGAGTTACCTTACATTATCGTTTTTGCTGCCTTCTTTATGTTTGGTTTCTACTGGACTGCTGGTATGCAGAATATTTCGGAATCCGTTGGTTACTTCTATATCATCTTCGTGATCCTCGTTTTCTGGGCCGTCACTCTCGGTTTCGTTATCGCTGCTATCGCAGAATTCCCGACAATGGCCGCCGTTATCAATCCTTTGGTGATCTCGTTGCTCATTCTTTTCTGTGGTCTCATGCAGCCTCCCCAAGCTATGCCCCGCTTCTGGAGTTCCTGGATGTACTGGCTTGGTAAGTCCTTTTTTTCTTTCCTGTGAAGAATGTAAATGATTAATCCGATATGTATTAGACCCTTTCCACTATTATATCGAAGGTCTTGGTGTCAATGAACTTTCACACGTTCAGGTTACTTGTACACAAGAAGATTTGGTTAAATTCCTTCCTCCTCCTGGTCAAACGTGCGGAGAATATTTGACCAACTTCTTCCAGTTTGGTGCACCAGGTTATCTGGCCAATCCCAACGCAACACAACCAGAGCAATGCGGCTACTGTACTTACAAGTCCGGCGAGGAGTTTTACAGCATGCAGTTCGGCTGGGATGCAGCCAACAAATGGCGTAACCTTGGTATCCTTATCGCGTTCTTCGTGTTCAATGTGATTCTATTTATCGGTTTGGTATACTGGAAGAGAAAAGGAATGCGCTAAACCTTCCGTTATCTCATTCTCACTATGTGTTTTTTTATTACTACTGTTACTGTACTGCATAAATCTTTCATTTAAAAAGTTGCAAACATTACAAAAAGAATTACATTTTACCGTCTGTAAATAGAACTGTCGATCAATAAACTCCTCCATGTAATCATATTTTCTTGATAAGGTTCTGCAATAGTATAGATGATGGGTTGCACATACCTATATCAACTTCAAATTATTTCACAACTAAGGAAATAGAATGCTAGAAATACAGCTTGTTGCACAAGCTGTTAGATCTTTGACAAGGTACCGAGCGGAAAATAAGGTTTTACGATATATCTAAAAAAGGAAGTCAGTAGCGAGCCTCACGGACCTGCATCAAAACATCATCGGGTTTCCCAATCCCGGGTTGATCATTCTGCATCACTAGATTTCTGCAGATGAGGGGGTGAGGAAAATGGTAATTAAGAAATCCTTACAGAATAATGAGTAGACAGTTATAATATACAGGGAGGAAAAGAAAAAAAAAAGACGATGGATGGTAATAAAACGGTTCAGAGACCAAGTCGGGGAAACTATGGCAAGTTCGGTTGGAGATAGGTGGAGATGATTAGCCTTGGTAAATTATTTAGGACCCGAGAGATTTGCCAACGCCGTCTCCTTCTTATCTTACCATTTAAGGTTCTAGAAGGATAAACGAGACAGCCTTTATTCTATATATGTTCGGATTCCGTCTTTGATATCAGGGTATATCTCAGCAACAGCTACGCGTAGCCGGTAAGGTTTTGTGGTAAAGTCGCGATCGTTCTTATTTCCGTTGACCTCGGTGAAGTGTTCGGATTTAAAGGAGAAGCATGCTCGGCGTTCCAAATACAGAAGTTCCCTAAAAATGGAAATGTGACCTATCCCCGATTGTGCCCATCACTTTGAAACGTTGGATTTGCCACAGCAACGTACAACCCACCAAGGTCGTACATAGATTCGGAAAGACCGATATCCCCAAAACTTCGAAGCAATTGGAACGAACAGAACAACCAAAAGAAAAAAAAATATTGTTTGTGTATGAATTCCTTCTCTTTAAGCAGCGCTGATCTTCCACATCCGTATAGAGAGATCGTTGAATATTTCGCTTGATTACTAATTGGTGGAGGCACCTCGTTTTTTGCCACAAATGGAGCGAAAAAAACCACTTTCGTTTGGGGAATACCGAGCACAAGTGTAACAAAATTTATTCTCCTTCGTTTCACGCCAAATGGCAGCACGTTGTTTACAAACTACTTTCTTTGGACTCATATTTTACGGAAGGCTGTGCTGATCCCCTTAGAAGTAATTAGCCTTTGGGCCTATTATACATTTTTTTTTCCAACTTCTAGCTTATACAACTTCTCTCTTGTTCTATTTTCCCAGCTTAGTATCGTCGACTTTTTTACAATCACTCTAACTGGATTTGAGAGATCGTCGTTAATCTGCGATCTGTATCCAGCTTAAAAATGGGATACAGATTTCTGTTTTTGGAGTCAGATTTGAAGTTTGTTATCCGATCCGATCCGTTTCACCTACGCAATATTGCTGCACCAAAACGATCGCATCATAAACTGTGGAAGCAAGTTTGTATCAAGTTGCGCGAAGTTACATGGGTTTCAGCCTTTATTATTAGGAAATAAATGGCTGTTTTGCGTTTGCCGGTTTATATCTGGCTAATAGTTATATGATAGAAGAAAGAATGTGTTTCGCTCCCTTTCTTCAGTCATCTAAAAAGTCGTCAGAAATTAATGTTTGCCACAATGCCAATGATTTTAGATCCGACACAACAATGAGTGCCTATAAAACTTCAACCACATAAGGAAATCTTAGTGACACAAATATACAAAAATGGCATAGAGGACTATCGGTTAAATCGTTGTGGAATCCAGCCACTCCTCTGAAAACTTTTTCCCGTACAACAGGACGGACCTTAAAGCGCTTAAACTGGTGAGGTCTTTGGCGGGCAAATAGTTCAGGCCAGCCTATGGTTTTTCCGGGTCGCTTAAAGTATATAAAGAATGGATAGCAGAACTTCGTGGTAGAGATCCATTTCATTTCTTTATTCTTTTCTTTAAACAAAATGGACATGCCTGCGATGTCCGATATCCAGCAGGAACGGCTGGATAGGGATGATGCCTACCATCAACGAGAACAGCAGCAACAACAACGAGCACCATCCGAAGAAACCACAGTAGAGACGACAGTAACTACCACGGTGGAATACTATGAAAAGAAAGAATACGAAATGGAAGAAGAAACGGGTGGATTTGGTGAAGGCAACGAAGTGAACATTGAAGATGCTATGTCAAATTATGAAGATCTGCGTCGTGAATTGACACAGCAGTCCCGAGCAGCTGGTGGTGATGCCGAAAAGCAACAAGAATTCGATTTGACAGACTATCTTCGTGATCAGTATCAGCAAGGAGAAGCAGCAGGATTTCATCCTAAACATATGGGTGTTGTCTGGAAAGATCTCGTTGTGCAAGGTCTCGGTGCTGATGCCAAAACGATCGGTAAGTTTCTATAATAATAATAATAAGAAAAAAAATGACGGCATGATCTGATTTCGGAAAAATTTTTAAAAAAGGTACAAATTATACCTGGATTGCGTCGGCTCTTCAATTCTGGAAATGGGGAAAGAAGGAAGGCTCTGATTTTACTATCCTTAAGAACAACAACGGCTTCTGTAAAGACGGTGAAATGTTGCTTGTACTTGGTCGTCCTGGTGCCGGTTGTACAACTCTTCTTCGCGTTATTGCCAATATGCGTGCATCCTATACCAACATAGAGGGTGATGTACATTATGGTGGTATCGAAGCCAGTGAGTTTGCCAAACACTTCCGCGGTGAAGTCTGCTACAACGAAGAAGAAGATTTGCATTACCCAACCCTGACAACAAAACAGACCTTGAGTTTCGCATTGAAGAACAAAACCCCTGGAAAGCGTCTTCCCGGTGAATCTCGAACCGAATTTGTTAACAAGGTGCTGTACATGCTTGGTAGTATGCTCGGTTTGACCAAACAAATGAATACCATGGTTGGTAATGCCTTTGTCCGTGGTCTGTCCGGTGGTGAACGTAAACGTCTATCTATTGCTGAGCAAATGACAACTCGTTCTTCCATCAACTGTTGGGATTGCTCTACGCGTGGTCTCGATGCATCTTCTGCTCTGGATTATGTCCGTTCCTTACGTATCATGACCGATATTCTACACAAGACAACCATCTCTACCTTATATCAAGCCTCTGACAGCATCTTCCATTTGTTCGATAAAGTCATGGTGCTCGATGAAGGCCGATGTATCTATTTTGGTCCCACTTCTGCTGCCAAGTCGTACTTTGAAGAGATGGGTTTCTATTGTCCCGACAGAAAATCCACTCCCGATTTCCTGACAGGTCTGTGTAATATGAATGAACGTGAGATGCTTCCCGGTTTCGAGAACAAAGTACCTTTGAACTCCGTTCAATTCGAACAAAAATACCAAGCGTCCGATCTTTACCGACAAATGATGGCCGAACGAGATGAGTATGAAAAACAAATTGCTAAGGATCGACCGGATGAACAGTTCCGACAAGCCGTGATCGAAGCCCATCAGAAACGTGCTCCCAAACGCTCTCCCTTTACCGCAACCTACTACCAACAAGTCAAGACGCTTACTATCCGTCAGTTCCAGCTCATCCTTGGTGACAAGGGTGCATTGATCTCTCGTTATGGTGGTGTCGTCGTCAAAGGTCTTATCATGGCCTCTGTCTTCTATATGATGCCTACGGATACCACTGGTGCTTTCTCTCGTGGAGGTGCCTTCTTGTTTTCGCTTCTCTTCAACGCCCTGATCGCTCAATCTGAATTGGCCGCCTTTATGCAAGGTCGTCGTGTCCTGGAAAAACACAAACATTTTGCCTTGTACAGACCGAGTGCCTTTTATATTGCCCAAGTGATTGTCGACATTCCCCTCGCCATTGTACAAGTACTCGTCTTTGAAATATGTGTCTACTTTATGATGGGTCTCGTCATGGATGCTGGCAAGGTAAGAAAAGAAAAGAAAAAGTGTTATTCTAGACAATGGCTTACGTATATGTTGTTGTAGTTCTTTACGTTCTTCATCATCCTTGTCGTGACCAATCTGTGTATGAACGGTTTTTTCCGATTCTGGGGTGCTGTTTCGCCAAACTTCTTTACCGCCTCGCAGCTTTCCAGTATTCTTTTGATCGCCGCATTGGTCTATTGTGGTTACCAGATTCCTTACGTCAAGGTAAAGAAGCAGCTGATCTTTGTAATAAGGAGGCCAATAATTAACTTTATTTTTAGATGCATCCATGGTTGATGTGGATCTACTGGATCAATCCGCTTGCTTATGGCTACAAGGCATTGATTTCAAATGAGTTGACCGGTATGAAGTTCACTTGCGACGGTCCTACCTCTGTTCCATACGGCCCAACATACACCGACCAAGCTTACAAATCCTGTTTGCTTCCTGGTGGCAATCCCGGTGTGAATTATGTCATGGGTGATGATTACCTTGCCGAAGCCTACGGTTACTACACCTGGCAGCGCTGGATCAACTTTGTGGCAGTCATCCTCTTCTTCTTGTTCTTCACCGCTATCACAGCCCTTGCTATGGAATACGTCGAACTGCAGAAGGAAGGTTCCATTACCAAGGTTTACAAGAAGGGCAAAGCGCCCAAGGAAGAAGACGTCGAAAAACTGATGGCCCAGACTGCCACTATCAACGACCAACAGATGGAAGCTGTGACAGATGGTACGACTTTCTCATGGCATCAAATGGATTACACTGTTCCTGTCAAGGGTGGCAAGCTCAAGCTCCTGAACAGCGTTGCGGGTATCGTCAAGCCTGGTCATTTAACTGCTCTTATGGGTTCTTCTGGTGCTGGTAAGACGACCTTGCTGGATGTCCTGGCTCAGCGCAAGACCATCGGTAAAGTCGAAGGTCGTATTTACATGAACGGCGAGCCTCTTGGTGCCGATTTTGAACGTGTCACTGGTTACTGTGAACAGATGGATGTCCATAATCCCAATGCTACTGTCCGTGAGGCCCTCAAGTTCTCGGCTTACCTGCGCCAAGCCCCCGAGGTCCCTAAGGAAGAAAAGGATGCTTATGTCGAGCAGATTATCCAGTTGATGGAAATGGAAAAGATTGCAGATGCCCTTGTCGGTGATCTCGAATCCGGTGTCGGTATTTCGGTAGAAGAACGCAAGCGTCTGACGATTGCAACCGAACTTGTTGGCAAGCCCAAACTTCTTTTCCTTGACGAACCTACTTCCGGTCTTGATGCTCAGAGCTCCTACAATATTGTGCGCTTCATTCGCAAGCTCGCCGACGCTGGTTGGCCTGTGCTTTGTACCATTCATCAGCCTTCAGCTACACTTTTCGAGCACTTTGACCATCTCCTCTTGTTGGTCCGTGGTGGCAAGACCGCTTACTTTGGTGAAATTGGTCAGGACAGCCGAACAATGATCGAATACTTCGAATCCAACGGTGGACCTAAATGCTCTCCCAACGCAAACCCTGCCGAATACATTTTGGAATGTGTCGGTGCAGGTACTGCAGGCAAGGCTACACGCGACTGGGCTGAGGTCTGGGCTCAATCCAAGGAAGCCAAGGCACTTGACGCTGAACTTGAACAGATCCATCGTGATCTCAAACCCAGTGGCAGACAAGCAACCACGTATGCTCTTCCTTTCTGGCAACAGTTCTGGCTGGTCTACAAGCGTATGAATGTCTCCTGGTGGCGTTGTCCAACATATAACATGGGTCGTCTGTTCAATGTGTGCTTTATCGGTCTTATCTCCGGTTTCTCCTTCTGGAAGCTTGGTCACTCTCCTTCAGACATGCAGAATCGTATGTTCTCTGTCTTTACGACACTGCTCATGAGTAATGCTTTGATCATTCTGGCCCAACCACGCTTTATGCAAGGTAAGAGACTAACAGGAAAAAGAAATATCCGTACTAAATGATAACCTTCTCCATTTATATAGAACGTATGTGGTTCCGTAGAGAATATGCTTCCAAGTACTATGGATGGGCTCCGTTCGCACTCTCCTGTATCTTGGTTGAAATTCCTTACATCATCTTCTTGGCTACAATTTTCTTGTTCTGTTTCTACTGGACCGCTGGTTTGGATAACATTTCCGACCGTGTTGGTTTCTTCTACATCCATTTCATTGTCTTCCTGCTTTACTCCGTCTCGCTCGGTTTCATGATTGCCGCTTTCTCTAGCACACCACCTATGGCCGCCGTTATCAATCCCTTCTTCACGTCCATCTTGATTTTGTTCGCCGGTATCATGCAGCCACCCAGCGCAATGCCCTACTTCTGGCGATCATGGATGTACTGGCTAGGTAAGTCACTCTATTTATTTTTATGAAAAGGAATGTAGTAAAAATGCTTACGTTCTCTATAACAGATCCGTACCATTATCTTATTGAAGGCTTGGTTGTCAATGCCTTGGATAATGTGGAGGTGATTTGTTCTGGTGACGACTTCATCAAGGTCAATGCTCCACCTGGTCAAACATGTGGTGAATACATGGCAGACTACTTTGCTTCAGGTGGTCTTGGTTATCTTGGCAATCCAAATGCCACGGGTACTTGCGACTACTGTCAATACAGCCGAGGCAATGACTTTTACGAGACCAACATTGGATGGTCCTTCTCCAATAGGTAAGGCATAACTTTGTACAAGAAGTTAAACGATTTCTAATTTATTATTCCTATAGATGGAGAGACTTTGGTATTCTCTGTGCTTACTATATCTTCAATATTTTTGCCTTTATGTTCTTTGTCTTCTTGTTCCGCAAGGCAAAGCGATAAACATATTACCATTTACCTGTAACTTTTTTTTCTTTTTCTCCTTTCAACCCAACACCCCACTACCACTCGTATTTTTTATTTCCTACTTAGACATTCCTCTACTTAAAAAAAAACCTACTACATCCATAGCATAGTAAACAAACAATCAAAACCATTTTACACAATACAATAAATTTTTTAGAACAAAAGAATCATGTTTCTTTGTGTTTGTGGCGACGAAACCCCTAAAAAAGGGAGTAACCAATGATCTGTATTTATTTCGATGAATCCATAAATGTCATTTTTGCCACCGGAGGGACTCATCCAAGGAGTTCTGTCTCTTTTCAGAAAAGTGGATTGTTCCCTGATTTGTAAACGAATCTCGCCTTTGGAAATGGCTGATCGTCAACAAATTAGATCATGATTTTCTCCTATTCTTTTTACTTCTTTTCTTGTTATTATTTATTCTTTTAACGAATGACCCTTTGAAGGATGTTCCGGGGATGGTGGCAAAAGGAAACCTTTGGAAGACTTTCACCTGATCAACCGCCTTTACCAATTCCGCTGGGAGCCAATGTAAATCACCGACCACAAAAAAAAAAAAAATCGGCTGGCTCATCCTTTCCTGCGACTATCTGTATCACATAGCTACCTTTTCTCTCTTTGCCACGCAAGTTATACACCATTCCAGAAGAAATCGAAACCATGAATTCCCATCAAGATTTCACTTCACCAGATACCATGCAGAACGATGAATGGCAGATCAAGAAAAGATTCATTGAAATAGCGGAAGCAACGGTTCGATCCGATCATCCAGAGCCTACAAAGATCGTCGTTAAATTTGATGCAAACGATAATGTACATCGTCTCGCCTTCTTTTTTGCAAACGATCAAGCAAAAGAAAAGCTATTTTATGGGTTAGGAAAAAAAAATCCCCAACTTGTTTATGATTGCTAAATAGAATGTAGGAATCCACAGTACATACCGCCAGAAACTGCAGCCTATGCAACTTATCATCGGGAACGCACAGATGTCTGGGTTCTCGGAATTTCCCTCTATCGGATGCTTACCGGCAAGTATCCTTTCAAAGCATCCAACGACCGTCTGCTGTTTAGGAAAATGTTACACGCTGATTTCACTATTCCCTGTCATCTATCGAATGGTAACACACACAACTCAATTCATATAAACAAATAAGCTAAGCCAAACTTACTACTGTCTAAGATGCCAAGGACCTTCTCCGCAGGATGCTGGCAACAGATGCCACTCGTGCATCATTGGACTTGATCATGTTTCATCCATGGTTAAAACCTTACCGCCTAGATATCCCACACAAGAACCCATCCCTACCTCCCACGCCAAGATCTAATACTCCTCCCCGTAGTCGTCGTCATATCACATCCTTCTCTTCATCCTCCGTCAATCAACTCGCTAAACTAAAAGCAAGCGTTACTAAAGCCTTCCTGTTTTTAGTAGAAGGTCCTTATCCACCTCCTAAACGACCCTACAGAGACTTTCTGCACTTCAGGAAACCGTGTGGACCATCATCATCATCATAACATTGTAGAAAGATCCACTTTGTATTTCATCCCGCTCGACGTCACATTCAATTTTCATTAAAAAAAAAAGGAACAAAAAAAGAAGACCCTGCGCGCTTTAAAGACCAAATTTAGTTCGGAATGACTGACGGGAATGTGAGTGCACCTTTTGTTTGACCTGTCAAGATATTAAACGTGTCTTCTGGTTCAAGGTCAAAGTTGTGTTTGATCATGTCATCGGTGTCATGCAGAAACGCTTTGATAATCTGCAAAAGACCTTCGACAAGAACACATCGGCGTCAAAGAGATATTCTCAGGTGAATTCGCTTGCGACAGCACTTGCCGACGAGATCATCCACCACATGAATTACGTTCAAAGGCAGCGGGACCTTGGTTATAGCAGCGCAATCATCGACAGTCTGAAAACATTTCGACAGCGGATTTACGATGAGAGGACTAATTTCCGCATCAAAGCCAAAGACGAGGAATGCAATAAGCTTCAGCAGAAACTGACTGATAAAGATAAACAATGCAGTCAGCTTGAAAAGGAGTTGAAAACAGCTCTGAAGAAATTACTGGATTTTGAGTGAGCCTTTGCATCAAATAAGTATTACATTGCGTTCAAGCCGAATAATTTTTGCACTGGAAAGTGATGCGTCTTTGCGCTGAGGAGTAAGCCGTTTTGCGTTAATCCAAGGAATAGTTCGCGCCTGGATAACCAGAGTCTTGCATTGTAGGTATTTCAGTGATGTATTCCCAGGATCCCACCGGAAGCAGTAAAAATGTTTCACGATAAGGACAAGTTCCACCCAAAATGATCCGTATTTAAAAGGACGCATGAAACCTTTTTTTTTCTTTGGCTCTGTTTTCTTTATTACATCCCCGGTACGTACTGGGATTGACTATACGTGCAGGATTACTCATGTCTTATGGTCTATTGTTCAGACTCACGGTCGTTAAACACAATAGCCGGCGATTCAATGCCGTGCCGATCCCAACTCGCCGGCCCCACCCGCTACGGTGCGGGGCTGGCCCCTGTCGAATGGCAGGAGTGCCCTTCGGGGGTAAGTAAAAGACATCAAAACATCTTTCATTTACTAACCGTGAATGCCGTTTTATGCTGCTCCAATATATTATGCGTCCACCGAGGGCCATGATGATGTAAGTAAACGTATGATTTTTTGCCAATTCATTTAACCAATGACCGTATATGTTACTTTTCTCTCAGCGCAAATTTGGTTCTCCATGGACGCATAATTTATTTAGAGTAGCGTAAAATAGTGTTCAATAAACAGTACACGAGAAGGAGCAATCTTGCAAACATATGGAAGAAAGAATAAAATTTCTCGAGACAAAAAAAGACGAAGATTACCCGGCAGAGGATGGAGAGCAACATACTGACGATGAGGATGAATGTTTAAGAGAGCCCCTTGTTGTAAAATTGTATGACACGGTAGAACTAGGGAGAGACCGGTGTATCAGTTTTGAAGATCAGTACCCAACGTACGACGAATTTCGGAGAAAGGTACCAGATAAAGGTCTCCCGTACATCGTTTACGGACCTCTCCCGGATCCATGCTTTGTAGATACAAGAAGCATTACCCTTCGACCTGAACGACTGCCGTTTGACCTATGCTAACTTGAAGAATCTCGCAGCTACAATAACTCCGGACAATTATAAGCAAGCTATCGAACAATGCGCGAGCCTTCAGATGTTGTTTGGATCAGTGTATGTACTGGAAGTGGCTGTGCGTGAGTTGGAGGAGCACAAAGAACAAGATGTGGATGAGAAGAAGGAGGAAAACGTGGATGACAAGAAAGAAAAAGTCGCAGAGGAGAAGAAAGAAAAAGTCGTGGATGAGAAGAAGGAAAAGGTCGTGGAGAAGGTCGTGAACGAGAAGAATCTAGAAGACGTGGATGATGATGTCGATATCATCGAGGTAATCAACTCGTGCCTTATTTTATATACGTTCTTACTCTCGATGCATCCCTAGAAAAAGGAAGCTGAAGAATCAAGCACTGGTGGTTCTAGTGACCCTGCTATAGCTGATTCTGCGCCTACACCGAAGGATAGCAAGACACATCCATGTGAGCAGGACTTCTTTTTCTTTTCTGCAAGAACTAATCATAATAATGGTCTATGAACCGTAGTGGATAAACTCGCTTCAAAAGTTCTGTTACTCAACAAATACAAGCAGTTAGATTTTGGGACATATCACTGGACAGTCAGTAATTGGGACAAGCTTCCAGTATTGGCTCCGAGTAGCAAATTCGACGTGGGAGGATATACTTGGTAAGTGTACTTTTTCTCGCAGGCCCTGTATCTCATGATGCATACAGGGTTATCGATCTCTATCGAAACGGGTTATTCGGCTCGGATGAGAACGTTGCAGTGTCCTTGCGTATTGCCAATCCCACATCCACAATGCAGTTGGTCTGGTGCAACTTTGCTATCGTCATATCGAACCCGACGAACCCAGAGATGTATCACTCGCTAAGTACGTACCCCGATGTAGCCTATGATCATGTGACTTACACCGCTGTCGTAGTGTTTCTTCACAAGTTTTCTTATGGGTCTGCCACAGCGTATGTGCAGAAGTTCTGTCCCACCAAATTCATGCTTCAAGCATCGGATGGAAAAGGTCCACTGTTAGCGGAAAACCAATGCGTTGTTTCTGCATATATTCAACTAGTAGAACGCAACGATGCAGCTTAATTCTTATAGATTATGTCCTTTTCTTAATGCATTCAACTCTTCAATCGAATATAATTCGCAAATTCATAGAATGTCTCGCTGATGATGGAGACAAACATGGTGCTTTTTTGGCCTGGAAATAATCATTTTGCGACTTGAATCTCTCGGCAAATGATAAAGTTTGTGTATTGGAATGAAAATCGAGCATAGAAAATTCTGAAACATAACAAGGATGCATGCGTGATAAGTTAAAGTTGTAGCCAACATATGGATTGTAAGCTCTTAGATCGTATACATTTGTGCAACCATCCATATCTCATGGTGTGACAGCATTACCAAAATCCAATATACGTCAAAATGTCATGTTTTAGACACAAGCTTGTGAAAGCATAAAGGCAAAAGGGTTACCATTTTAGTGCCTCTTCACCACCACGCTGCTTAAACTAAGCGTATAGTGCGTGACGGAAATGGATGAAACATTGTTAAAAATGATCTTGACATTGACACTCTATGGGACGCTTTTCGATCGGTAGACTGTGTGCTCTTGATAATTCGTTTCTACTGTTGCTCTTGAAGTAGAAGCTCTGAACTAGAAATGAAGAGACTGGTACTGAAGAGGACCTCCTGAGAATCAAAATGTTCATTTCATACTAGCTAGGGAAAGCCAGCTTGTTAAGCTGACGTCTGACAATAATCCTGGAGCTTCAGAAGATGCAATACATTTTTAGGTATTAGTTTAGAGGTCGTGAAAGCTGATGAGGGGTTATAGGTCAGCATAGAGTCATGGGTCTTGCACGGAAAAATATATCTTTTTCCGTCAATTCATAAATGCCCCTGCTCTGCTTCTCTCCAAGAGATTCTCCCCGTATCCAATTGGAAAATATCTTTTACGAAAGTCTCCCAACACGGATGTCAATTCATCACCTATACAGGATCTCTGATCTCTTTTTGTGTACCGTTAGTCTGATGACCTCTGTCTCAAATCATTTCGGTTGCGTTGGCGCCTTACATCCATCACTTAAACAAAACCTCCGCGCCGCCTCCACCGGGCCAGGCTTGGAATTTCCTTTGGAATAGAGAGTTGACATTCACTAAGCATGGAGGGATTTTTATCCTGCGCCATAGCTTCTGTGTCCATAGATCGGTTCAAATTTGAGACGAATGAACAAATGAAGTAAAAGTTCGTCGCCAATTCAGGGCTACGTGCGCTGCACAGGTTGGCTCTTTACAGGGCGCCGCAAAGGTCCAAAGTCGGCGAAATGGTGAATGAAGTAGCTGACGCGGACCCAACTCTTTCAGTTTAAGGATATTCAAAGGTGTGGGAAAGGTTTATGTCAAGTTATACGGTTGGGTGGCGGCACTGTTACGCACTGTTATCTTCTCATTGGAAAATGTCTATTTTGACGACGCATGTGAACGCGTCATGCTAATCCATTGCTCATTCTTGTAGGCACTTGGATAAACATAGCAAGAAATATAATCTACCATATCTCAACGCATTTATTTCATTATATGCCGATGTGTGCATAAATCATTTCTAGGCGTAGCAAACTTTATATACCCAATAACGGAATATCCTTTACGTTTCATTGATATCAACATGCTGAGTAGGCTGAACTAGCGTTATACGGAACTTTATTGACCAACTGTATAACGGCTATCATCTTCGAAGAAGGCAAAATCGCATTTATGGATTTGAAACTGAGAAGGTCGCCTTCTAAAATTTGATAAAACAAACATGATCTCCTATAATGAGCATTCCATTGGAATTACGTCTGTCTTAACGTTCTCACTTTATTTCTAAACATGCTTGGGTTATTCGTTCCTTAGACATATGAGAACGTTAAGTTACTAATCAATTGCTTGCCCCACCATGGATAACACACCTTTTTGGGAGCGGTGGCGGACCTCGTTGGTCCCGGCATATTTTGCTATGACGACGTAAATTTCACGTGTCCCCTTGTCATATAATAAGTCTGGTAGTTAATTGAGCAGGGACGATCGTCATGCGTCTCATATGACTGGTTAATGAGATCAGCCACTCATGTAGCCCTGTATGGCCATATTTATCCCGAGCCTATATTTGACTGAACAGATGGTCAGAGACCTATCTTTTTACTAAGTTACCAGACATGACAGATAGTTGCTTAGAAGTGAGCACCACCTTGATAAACAAAAAGATTAACCACAGCGGGCATTTTCAGGATATTATGTCAGTGTGTGAAGAACTCTTAGAGATTCTGAGCTCCTTGGAAAACTGCAAGGAATGGTCTATCGAGTATCTCTACACTCAATTGAAGAGGTTAATCAGCATAGAGATTTTCAGCGAGTTATCCATACAATCTCTCCAGGCTAGAAACGACGAATACAGCGAGGATGCGATAGTAATGATTAAGCTATGTGTAAAAATTGTCAAGCACAAAAAACATGAAATCACTGGGATTTTGGCACATCTTCAAATCGAAAATTACTTAACTGCGCCGCATGAGAAACAAAAAACGTATTCGCCATTGAAAAATGTTCAGATACAAGAAGAAAAAGAACAACAACAACATGATCTGTTCCAATGTGTGGAGACCATGAAAGCGCAGATACACCAATTAGAACAGGAGATATCATCGATGAAAGTGAAAGTACAGGAGAAGGATCAAACTTGCGAAGACTCCGAGCTGAGGTTGCAGCTGATGGAAGAACGAGAAGCGGAAGATCAAAAGATCTCTTTGGCAATGCTGTTAGTTGCACGGGTGTCCTTAGATGGAAAAGGTAACAAACGTCACTACATAATGTTTGGTGGTGATTACATAACGTACACGCAGTTGCGTGAAAAGGTACTTGTAACCATCGTGCCTAGATTACAAACTACTACTAATCCGTCTATTTCAGATACAGAAGGATTTCTCTCTGGATGATTGCTTTCAACTTTCCTATGTTGATACAGAGGGAAACACGATACCTCTTACCAGTCCTCATCTATGCAAAAAGGCTGTCTTATCGGCCACTAGCGGCCATTTTTTAGGTCCAGCTACCCTAGAAATCCATGTGTCCATAGACCGCGGCGCCCCTCATCCCTGTAGGTCTCTGTCGGCTCATCCAGGTCCCAGAATAACAATAAATATAGTGGACAAACTCGCACCTCATATCCTGCCATGGCTTAAATACAAAGGTTTTGGTACCCACCATTGGACGGTCACCAACTGGGATAAACTGGAATTTTCTGAAAGCAGTGAGCTGTTCGAGGTCGGTGGTATCTTATGGTAGGTAATTCTTGGCCATAAATGTTTCACTATAACATAACTTAGGCAGATCAAGCGTTTCCCATTTACGCTCCCTGGCTCTAAAGAGAGTGGCACAGTGGGCTTGTACTTCTCTGGCGACAAATTTCCAGGAATTATCTTCGACTACGCCCTGGTGATCTCAAATCTGTACGATACAAGCAATTACTACGTGAAAAGTAAGTACTAATGTGCTTAACCTCCTACTCTTACATTATATAGGAGGAACATCGTCGGCCACTTGTTATCCCGTTGATCTCGATACATCGCTAACCTACAATGAGGAAGTCTTGCTGAAAGGTCGCAACGGGAGAGGTTCACTTGTAACAGATAATCAGTGTGTCATATCCGCATATGTCCGCGTATTTGAAGCTATGTAATTAAGGACATCGAAAGAGCCATGTTATCAATAAAGGCTATTTATTGATTCTATTGTAGCTTTTAGCAGTTAGCTAATACCGAATGTGCGCTTTAAATAGCGAACTTGAATTTTGTGGGCTTTGCATTTGCAATAGTTACTTCTCTTTATTGTTCCATCTGAGAGGAATAGCTGTTAACCATTTCAATAAGGATCTTTAAAGGCATTTCGATGCGCCGGCGAGTAGATCGAACCAAAAAGGTAATCATGTAATTCATCATAACGCATACAAGTTTTAGATAACACCCTAAATATTAGAGCAACTGCATAGCGAATGACCATAAGATGGAATAACGATAGATCGATTCGTCTGCCGGAAAGCATTATAGAGATTCTTCGGCATTGATTTTCACTATCTGATTGGTGGTAACTTAAAGGGGATGCCATTGAAGCAACATTGACTCAAGCTCAACGTATTGCTTTCGTTTTCGTAGTTAGTCCAAGTTTATTTGATGTCTCGCTATGTGAAGAAAATGTCGTATAGAGTATCGATGGACGGTGATGGGAATGCCATCTATGCATCTGTGCATTAATTCTTCGTTATCCTAACGTACAAACGTTGATCTTTTGCATCAGCGTAGAAGCCACGACGTAATATTTGCGGTTTTGTCAAATTGACATAATTGCTGTGGGCAAAGCTTAATAGGTACTTTGAGCTTGATCTGGAATGGTGAATCTGATATCTCAGTGGGACACCCTTCCTTTGGACACATCTCGGAGGTTTTCAGTAATAGGTAATATATAAATATTGTTTTATTTGGAAAGCAGCTGTTATCATTAATGATGGTATAGCTCGCTCGATACAAATGCGGATGGTGTTCCATTCGGAAGTTTCGTTTACCTATTTTGTCGAGAAGCATAACTGCACCACGGTTCCCATGAATCACATCACTCCTTATCAGAAATCGCATGGCAAATAGGGCATTTCTACGGACAAAGTCATGAGAAACGGATGACTCCCCCTTTCCCCTTTCTTTTCAGAGAATCACGATTTAACTTTGTAGCTCACTTGCAAGACGAATGGGCTGTCTACTCTACATGTGGTATTCAAGTCATAGTTGCTAATAACCGCTGATGTTTTCTAAGGAGTGGAACAAGAGGCAACGCGGTCAAAGATGGTACGTAAAGAGGATACTTGGGGAATCAAAGATAATTTGGAAAGGTCCCATCCCCTATACCAGTTGTGTATCTTCTGTGCATCTTTGTTAGATGAAAAGCAGAAGCATGTTTGCGTAAACAAGTGATACAACATGCTTGAATACTATTTGGCCACATATACTCAGTTTTCACAACGCTCACTGTCAAACCAACACACATGGGGCGTCTGTTAGGTAAGTGCTTCGATTATCTATCTGTCTGTCTGTCTCTCTCTCTCTCTCTCTCTCTCTCTCTCTCCTTCTTCCTCTTCTTCTTCTTCTTCTTCTTCTTTACTATAAAAAGTCGTTTCATGCTATCTTGATCAATTTCAAACTATGGACCGCGGGAAAGTAATCCTGCATATGACGGTAAAACCAACTTTTACAACCTCGCGACTGCCAAATAAAGGGGAAAGCTAAACAGAAATGCATTCCTGGCACTTTATCAGAAAGTGGGAAATTAAAAAAATTTCAGACTCTGTGACAAACAATTGTCGCGGCTACTTGTTTGATATTGTATCAAGCACAGCCCCTTAACAGCGTTACACAGACATAAACCCTCAACAGAGGTAAACCCCCCCCCCCGAGATTTGGTTGAACTTCTGTATTGTTAATGAAAGGATCAGCTTAAATAGTACATATCGTAAGAATCCTCCAAGACGCCGATGGTTGCTATGAAGGGGTTATTCATATTGATTTGTTCAGATCAGAAAACATGTCCATCTTGAAAGGAGAGATATCGATACCGGTAACACATCCGACGTTTACAGTTCTGGTGTGAGTAAGTAGTACTTTTATAGAGAGCTCTACGTTGTTTAGGTCTCCCTTTCCCAGGTTATACGTCCGACGTCATTTCTGCATATTTCAAGCAACTTTTTTCTTATTTTACTGATTGTTTTCTTTTTTTTTCTTGTTTTTCTTTCCTTTATAACGTTGCTTCGGAGGATTGGAAATCACACGCTTAAAAACATCTTTTTCGTTTTTAACCTGAGATTAATCAAGGATGTCATCGTTTACTGAAAGTGAAAAAGTAAGCTTTTTTGTGATTTCGGTTAAGCACATGACATAATGCCCGATCTAGCACACAGACACTGTGCGTCATATACTTTCGATAATGCAAGAACAGTTTCAATTGATCCAAACCACCGCAGAAAATATCCCAAGCGCAACAAAACGATATGCTGCCATCGGTACGAAGTTGGATACGATGAAGGTTGAAGCCAGACAACATGTCAATCACTTGGAAAAGAACGCCTTTATAAACTTGGGATCGAGAGGACTGCTTATGAAGTATTTTGCTGCATTTCAGCAAGAGATTTTGGAAACCCAGCACAAATGGCATTTGCAAGTATACGAAGAGAAAATCAACGATCTCGAGTTGAAATTACGCGAAAAGGAGGAGGTTGACCGATCCCTTAAAAGCACCAAAGAGGAAGTTAAATCCCTGGAAGCGAGACTGAAAGAGAAAACGCAATCCTGCAGAGACCTCGAACTGGAGCTCCAACTGACGGAAGCACAACTACAAGAGAAGGAATGCGCATACAACTTCCTCGAACAAAAGTTACAACTGATGGAAAGAAGGGAGCTTGAGAGGCAGCGAGTTGCTCTTACAATACCTCTTGTTGTCAAGGTGCACCTTACAGGTACCTACGCAAAGACCCGCTGTGTAACTTTTGACGACGGGTACACTGCGTACGACCTTTTATGCCAAAAGGTAACTAAAATACAATGATTTGTTGCATAATTCTTTGTCCATTGCTGAACGCATTGGTGTTTAGATACAGGATCTCTTCTCCCTAGGGCCTGATTCTTTCGAATTGTCTTATAAAGATGCGGAAAGGGATATTAAACCACTTGTTTCCTCTGAACAGTACAAACAAGTTGTTACAACGACGATTACGACTCAGCCAGCAGATACTCCAGTCAATTTGCTGGAGATATACGCTGAGATGAATAAAGAATCGAACAGCTTTGAGGTATGACTTGCCAACTATGTTCGCTATTATTTATCAACTTCATGCTAGTTGAAACTTCCATGCAATGTCTCCACAATGAAGGATAAGACTATTGAGGAACAGAGCATGGATGATACTGAGGCGTTTTCCGAGGTCAGCACACCAAACTCTCCTTCAGGGAGCTCCTGTTCTGATCTAGCGTGGGAGAAACAGGAAAAGGGGGGAGTTGTGCATCCTCGTCAATGTATGATAAAGAGAATGTCCTTGATGGGCTGCGACTAACATTTGATGAACAAAAAGTGTATGATCAACTGTACGACATTGTCTCAGAAATACTTCCAGCCGACGGTGGCGAAGTGATCGATTTTGGTGTTCATCATTGGACTATCAGCAATTTCAATCTAGTAGATAAGTGTGCACTTAGTAGCACATTCCGTATTGCTGGCATCTCATGGTATTGCCGCTTTATACCTTGGTAATAATTTCTGACATCTATATATAGGTCCATAGTTTTATATCCACACGGGGCAGAACCAGGCTACGTGGCCATGTATCTGACTGCCACTGGGGACGACCAGCATTGGAAAGCTGCTACGGAATGCGCTCTTGTTATTTCTAACCCTGATTCTCCAGACAATTACCATTTCACTTGTAAGTGATATTTCCAAACGGACTTATTCTTACATCCTCTTAGCTATGGCTGGCAATCTGTCTGACGAATCAAGCAGCTTATCCAGTCTAAAGTATTATCCTATCAGCCTTCTGCATACAGCAACAAATGGAAGAGGACCGTTTATTGTGGATAACCGGTGTTATGTATCCGCATATGTTCGAGTAGTAAAACAAAAGAATAAATAAAAAAAAATTGTACATATTGACCTACGCTTCGATTTTTTTCCACCGGTCTACCAAGTACACTGTCTATCGTAATGCTTGTGTAGATTTGTTCCTTCGGCTTTCCCTTGCTGTAGGCAATACTCCAAGCTTTTTTCAGCAGATTATAGTAGAGATTGACCGAGTGCCTGAAGCTGATATAATGGAGCCATCAAGAGCTTTTTAAAAGACCTGTTGCAAGACTGATAGCTTTCCTCCAATTCGCCTCCATCTCTTATCCTTTTTCTTCCATGCTCCCAACCACCCAAGTAATACAATAGTGATTGATAGATGGTCTCTTCTCGGAGAGCAATTACGGTCTCTGAATTGTGTAACTTGAACCGTCGGAAAAAGAAAAAGCGCTTCTTCATTCCGGCTGCATTCAACTTTTCAAAACTAATTGGCCAATTTTGTAACGCCGATAGTAAAAATCTATAAAATTTGCCACAAAGCTCGCAAAAAAAAATTTTCTCTTTATCATAAAACTTTCGACTCGATTTTGCATGCGTACCGCTCCTAATCGGTATTTGCATTTCCTGAGACGAGCCAAGAACAAAGCTTTATAGGCTTAATAATAGTTGACATCGTACATAATGGTGCTCAATCTTCGCGGTCTATCGAAATGTGTTTACATAAGTAAACAACCATTCTTGGGTTCTGGGGGTTCGTTTCGACGGTTGATATCTTGTAACAAGATGTCGAATAACTTGTCTAAAAAAGAAAATGAATAAAAGCCAATCTATACTTTGATACTTTGCTGATGTTCTCATTCCTTTTCGCGGATGTCTCAATAAAAAGTGCCTTAATGGACTGTGCCAAAGCCTGACCTTCTGCAGTCGACACCGACCTATGGAGGGGGGGGAAGTCGATATCCACATTTCTTTACCGCTTCTTGCTATTACCGTTGCGCATTCAGATCCGTCTTATTGGCTACAAGCACACAAGGTATCGTATCCACTCCCGTATAATCCAAAATCTTATCATGGATGATCTTCACCATATCAAAACTGGATCGCGATGTAATAGAATAAACCAACACATAACCATGAATGCCAGTGGCGTAATGTGAATTAAATATTGAGTATTCATCCTGTAGATAACATTTTTAATCACAAATTCATATGCCGTAGTGTACTTACTTGTCCTGCTGTATCCATGATCTCCAGTGTATATTCTACCATGACACGTTTTATATTTTCAGAAATAAGAATGTGTAAATTACCTTGCCCTTTTAGTTTGATGCTTTTTGTGAAACTGTTTTCAATCGTTGGATAATACTGATCGACATACTGATTCTGGCAAAACTGAATCGTTAACGATGACTTGCCTAAGAACGGAGTTGCCAACAAAAAAAAGTCAGTGCATTGGTATGTTCCATTCATCATTGCACAGCATCTACAACAGTTCTCGTGGCCAAATGACTAACCGACAGCTCGGGCGCCTAGTACAGTAATATGTCTTGCTTTAGTAGTGGCCATGTAGAGTCGGGGATGAGAAAGAGGAAAGGTAATAGGGAAATGTAAGACGGTGCTCGGGGTGTCGCAAAACTGCGCTCTGTAAACGATGATTCGGCTAAACTAAATTGCCAAATTATGGAAAAAACAAGATGTGTATCAGTCTAGCAACTTCTTCCCAAACGTCGTGTTCTTGCTGCTTTACAAGCGTTTGGCACTTTATGATGCTGCTGCTGCTGCTATTTACGGTAAGCTTCATTGACCGAAGGTATCATTTTGGACGTCAGCTAGTGTCGATTGCGCGCCCACAATCGGAAGACACTAAACTACACCGTTCTGTATCCTAGAACACGTAATCGTTGAAATTGTTGTTGGTAGTCCGATAATACGCGCTTTCCTAAAAATGACTTATCGGTCTGTTTCAGAGAAGTATTTCAGAAGATATGACATGAGGCATGCACATACGCAGAATTCTTGCGACTATCGGATGTTCCAGCGAATATGCTTATCCTCCACAGGCAAACGGCACATCAACGAACGCCTGTAAAGGAGTTCTTGCTGTAAATTATCACAATATGCTCATCAGCCGTTTGAACCCCAACTTCTGTAAGCTTTCACTGAAAACAGTAGATTCTGCAACCATGGCTTCCTTGTATGCAGAGCATGGTTTTTCTTAACCGGCCGAGAACATTTCCTCAATCCTGTCCGTATACACATCGGATCTTCCATGTCTTCTTACGCACCCACGGAAAACAATGGCGTTGAAGCTCTTAAATTCACAAGACGGACTTGGAAAACTGCTAGGACGGGATGTGCGGTATCCAAATTCAAGTAAGGTCGATGATAACTAAGCGCAACTCAAAAAAGGATTGTTTTATTAAAATGAAATTCGTACAGTTTAAATCATAGAAATATGTGTTACTGTGTAAAAAGCAGTACTTGCCTCATCGTCCATCACCATCTAATAAAGCACCAAACCGAAAATAATAAATTCATTTCGCGCCAACCTTGTTTGTCACTAGATGATCTTTTTTATCTATTGTTACTGTTGTTTTGAGGTGTAATCGCAAGTCAAATAACTGTAAATGACTGATTGCGTCATGCAGAGTGGATATGGAATACGGCTGACATGTGTGAGTTCGAGTGAGGGGACCAGACGCAGAGTATAAACGATAGGTTGTTTGGCTGATTGAATTTTGTGCAGTAGATACTCGATAGAAGAATACGCTTGGTAGACGGAAAACTTGTTCCTTTATTGAGAATATCCTTCAGGTGAGGTTTGTAATATAGTGTCTACCGTTGGAAAGTTGTGTACCTGATGGCCACTTCCAGAATTTCGGAATTTCGGAGATAATAAAACGTCATGTTGCGTTTTCAAGCGAGATCGAAGTTTCTTTCTGTTGCTGAATTCTTTTCAGCAATGCAAAGGTAGCAGGAATACGGAGCGAGTCTCCGTCATGCAACCATCAATAGCAAAAATCGAAAAGAAAGCGCCATGTTACGTCTCCAAATGTGGTCGAAGTCTTGTTTCGTTGCTGAATTCATTTATGCCAGTGCAAACGTACCAAGTGAATATGGAGGGAAATTCCATCGTGCGAGCCGTGGAAAGGAAAAAAAGAAAAAAAAAAACGAACTGCGCCTTTTTTTTTCTCTTTAAAAATGAGTTGTATCAATGTCGGGAATTCAAAGCGATGCTTGCATGACGGAAATCTCGCTTCGTACTGGCTTGCCACATTTGCACCACTGAAAAGGAATTCAGCAACGAAACAAAGCTTCGACCACACTTGAAAACGTAACGCGTCAATTTGCTATCTGCGAAATTCCCAGATTTCTTTTGGGATACAGGTCCGTCTCTCAAATGTGTCACCTAGTATCAATGAAGTGACTTTGTATTGGGATGGCATTCAACGCATAGTACGTACGCTGAATTTACTTACCATTTTAGAGACAAAAGAACGGAATGCGAGAAAAGGAATATGTATCTGTAGACTATTAGTTAACCCATGTATTCTTTGGCCTTGTGGCAAAGCAACGCCAAAGAAAGAAAAGAAAGAAAAATACATAAAATGAACGCTAGGTCAGTCATTACTGATCGTAATACGGCGTACGGATGTGACACATTCTAGAATCGCGATGGCTACGAGATGTACCAGAAAGACGGTATTAGGAATTGGCGTTTCCATGGGTTTCTTCTTTTCTGCATAGGAAGCACTGGTTATTTAACTGTCTTCTACGTCATTATAAATAAATTATGTGTTCTATGCACCATTCGTTTTTCGATTCGGTCATGAGAGAAAAGTCTGTAATTTAAGTTTGTAAATATAAATTATTTCTGGAAAGAACTGCACATAGCAGAAGATATACTAACGAACGGTCATGGTAGCTCCCCGACTTTTAGGAGAAAAGTTACTGTGTCAAATTTAAAGCATCACATGCAAGTGGCTCAGGTCCATCGACCATCACGCTCTTCATTTCTTTTTTCGAATTGCTAACTACTGTGGTAACCAAAGATAATCTAAGATGCTTGCAAAAGGACTGTTAAAGGATCCCTATTTTGCTATTCAGGCGCTACTGGCATAGTTGATGCATTGTATCCATGGGTTGTGCGGGTCCTAACTGGTCATTGTCCAGTTGGTACGACTATCTCAAACTTTAATTTCATCAACAATGCGCTTGTGTTGCCGTGATGTCGTACCTACGAATATGCGCAGCTACCATTTTGGATCTTGAGATCATGCATCCCGGTTATGTATGATTTATATTGTATGCCTGAATTTTCTACAAGCATGGATCTTAAAGCTCACCACGTATTGAATTAATTCTACTCTAATCCATATAATCGTTGCGTATGTGGATAGGCATGTTTGCGCCAATGAAGAATTAGATACGCAGTCATTAGCATATAAGGCGACAAGTTCATGCTCTAGTTTTTATTAACGTAGTCCCTCGACGGACACAAGTTCCATATGCTTTAGACTAGTATAAAGCACAGTCATGCTTGGGTGTCATTTTACTCATCTCTGAAGGGTAATTCTACTGGCGACGGAAGTAAAGCCCGCTCCATGGCCGGTGGGGGGAGCATGGGGAAGAGCTTGGCAGCACAGACCAGCAGTAAGTAATTGAAGCGACACAATGTCCGGCTTTCCATTGAAGAATATAAATGACGCAGAGTGTGTGATCACACCTACTTACCAAAAGGGTGGGTTTTGAGCACCATCGCAGCTGAGACGATTCGGGACAAAGGTCATGCAGGCTAAACGACAGACGAAACAGACATGAATAACTCTAGATCTGTACTTCATCGAAAGCACATACCGGAGATGTTAAAGGAAACAGAGCCGAAGAAAGGAAAAGGGACTTATGCGTCCCGTTAGGTACTAAACACACGTCATTATCTGAAGCAGCTGTCGCAATTAAACGCTGGAGCAATGAACGAGAACAGTTAATCAGCATAATTCGTCTTGAGTAGATGCATAAAGTTGTACTCGCTCACGCAAGGCCCTAAATACAGCATACAAAAAGAACCAGTTCCCCAACATAAAGTTTATTTGAAGCTAACGCCAAATAGTTTAGAAGTAACGCAGAATTGTAGGATAAATTCATCTCTTACTGCACACCGTGCTGCTTCAGCCCCCTTGTGTTCGAAAGAATGGTGTAGATAGGCTTTCGGCTACATTCAAACATCTTGAGTTTGCTGTTCTGCGGCGATGCATGTTGCAAATGTCTAATACAAGCGGAACATCTCTTCATAACCTAGATAGAGTTCCATGGATACCTGGACAATGAACACAGCGTCCGCTGCAACGACTTCATCCAACATACTGCTCCGAACATTGATAGCGATCCTTCGTATGCTATGGATTCTACAGCTCGTGATGGACTTGAAACGTATATGGATGTGACCATCATAGCGTATATTATCCATTGTATCCAGGTCATGTTTTTATTTTTAATCAGGTGCCCTTTTTTTTTCTGTGCTTTGGAGAAGATTTGCCGTGGTGCTCATTTTCGCGTGCACAACGTTTTCTCTTTTCTTGTATACCCATCTCTCATACACGTAGTCAAAAGTAGAATGACTGGTATCAAAAATAATACGTGCAAAGACACCTCTCATCTTTCTGTTGCTATTGATAGAGGTTGCTTACTTCTTTTATTCATACGGGATTTGCGGCACTTCCTTTTTGTTCTACCCATCAGTGTTAAGCGTTCCTTTGAATTATCGCCCTGGGCTTATGAACTGGACTATAAATGAGAGTACCGACAACGGCATTTGTCGATGCCGGAAATCGACTATTTTTTTTTGTTTTGCTCTTCAAGCACAGCAGATTAAGATCTTTTAAGCTACCGTACAAGGGTGATGCAAGGTCAAGCAGTTATCCGAGACTTATACGTATTGCCGATGGTTTTTCGGGATAGCAGATTTGCTACTATGCTAATTTTTACTTGCTCACTTGTCTCCTGTGCTCTCCGTCGATAACTGAGAGGAAGGTGACCCTTGTTCCGTTGATAAATATCAACTTCGGTAAATGTGCATGCTGATGGCTGTCCAATGTCATACGGTCATCTGGGTGCACCCCTCATCTTCCTCGCACTAGCTGCATCGCACGTAAGTTGTTCATTTAACGTAGGTCCGTTATGTGCCCCTGATGTTCATATGCAACTCGGGTTGTCGTAAGTATGCTGACGTTCGTTGTGTGTACTCCAAGCACTAACTTATTTTCTTCGGTCGTTGACCTTGATGACCTGAAGTAAAGCATTCCAGTTCATCTGACACAAGAACTCCTGCGCAATGTTTGAGGGTGTAAAAAGGCAAACCTTCGTCACACGGAGTTTTTACTCAACCGCTGACTTCATACCCGAAATTTTCTTGTCGTGTCCGAAGAAGTTCCAGTTCTCAGAAACCCCTATATAAGGTTCAACTTTTTCTTTTATCGGATCCTTTCTCTTTTTCCAAACAAATGACTTTGATGGCAGGCCACTCGAAAACATACGAATTCCCTCAACCTTCTAATTTACCAGCTATACGATCCTCGATTATGCAACGTATCCAGAAACAACGGACCGCTCCTCCGCCGTCGTCCTTGTCACCGCCGTCGCTATGTAAAAATAAGGTTCCTCATCTCGACAACGGCTTACCATCGCCTCCCGTGGATGAGCACCATCAACATTTCGGAAAGCTATCCCCATCCGTCTCCGACGATGAAGCACCTGTAGATATGGCTACCCCAGCGTCATCACACGACTGGGATGAAGAAACCTTACGGCAAAAAATCAAGGCACTGCAGGAAGAGAAACACAGGCTGTTTCAGGTCATGAAAGATATTCTGTCTTCCAAAGACAACGAGCAACGAAAGCGGAAAGAAAAGTCTACTACTCCAACGACAACGCCAGCCGCGGCGGATGAACGGCAAGAACCGAGAAAATCATCTCGGTCACACAGTCGACAAAACCGATGCGTCGCTCGATCACGCAGTATTAGTTACTACGGTGGCGGCGATTACCATCCATCACCGCCACCACCTCGATACCATTATCCACGTTACGGAGATAGCCGGGGATACTCATCTAATAGCAGATATCCGCTGATCTCTCACGCACATCATGCATTTTCGTCGCATATTTTCCCGCCCTACATGGTGAGTTAAGCTTTCTCGCCTTGCAGCGAAATACTTACTTCTTACCCCATTCCCGTAGCCCCGCCGTTACGTTGACTCCCGATCACCTGGCAGACAACCTGGCTACCGTTTTCCACGACCCTTGCCTGACAGACATATTCCCAGATATTAGAAAAAGAAAAGAAAAACTTTAATTTATTTGTACAGTAACATCTACATTCGCTTTTCTCTTCTATGTATGCCATTTGCAAACAAAGGCTGTAAAAAAGAAAAAGGAAAAGCTCTTGTAAAAAGAACGAAACGAAACGAAATAGGCTGGTTCATGTGTCACCAGCATCAGTGTGACTCTTGGGAGAGAATAAAAAGTATTTCGCCCCCGTCAGCTCCCAGGAAAGCAAGTCGGCAGTGAGCTGACACATACCGCTTGCACAAGATAGCAATCAATCCAATCATTCCATTTCTGTATTGTGATCCGGCTTCTTTTTTTTCTTTTTTTCCTTTTTTTTTTTTACAAAGTACACCATTCAAATCTCGTATGTGTACGCATGCCTCTAGAAGAGTGCAAGTTCATAGGAGAAAGATCTATGTCTGCGCTGTTAAATACATACGTCCTGCTCCATAAAACTGACACCCGAAATTTATATAGATTAGCGTAAAAATCTATCCACTAGACTCTGGGCCCCTTGTTCCTGTCTCTGAGTTATCCCGTGGTTATTTTTACTGTTTAACTATCACGTCAAAAATGCATTCTTCTCCACATTGTCACGGAGCTCTCTAAAAATACTTCCGGAGACCCTGCCGCTCTCCTTCTAGCCCCGGCTTTTCGACTAATACGACTCTTTTATTTTTGAAGATATAACTGAGAAAATAAGAGGCATTTAAGGGAATCAAAAGATTCATATCTATGATTTTCGGAAATCTACTGTAAGAAGCTGGGAAGAACAACTTCCTGGTCACAAAGTCTGACCCTTGGTCCTCCAAGGTTCACAAGTATGGCATTGCTTGTTTGTCTTCTGGCACCTAGTACACATTATTTCGTCTTTACTCGTGAAATAGGATCGATATCCTCGATAACATTCTGTATCTGTCGATTGACGTTATCTTGATCAGATATAGAATGACCACAAGGAGAACGTTATAGTGACGCCTCGCTTCCTAGAAAAAGGCTTTTCTGAATATGAAAAGACTATGCGTGATCTTCAATTTCAGTGGCGATGACAAGGTCAAATTGTTGAAATTACGCTTTACAGCGATAATCGTGCATAACTATCCCTTCAGCAATAAAGAGGAAGACAGCAGAAGTCTTGCAGATCAACTGACAGATAACAGTGAAATCAGTAATTCTGAATGTGTATTCCAACAAAGGGATATAGCCGGAATGTCAAAACAAAACGGAACCGAAGAATGAAAAAAAGTTTCATGGGTCCCGCTAAACATCATCGCTTTTCGTTATCTAAAGCACATGTTGCAGCTAAGCGCCGAAATCCATGATCAGAACAGTGAGCCAGTAAACCGCTGAGACATATACATGATATCTCGCAGGATAAACGGCAGAAGGGACGCATAAACGTACGTATACAGGTCGCAACGTCAGATAGAGTATTGCGGTCAGTGTTCATATCAAGCAATCGGATGGTACGTAAACCAGGAGTGGAAAAATATGGGATCTGCGGCGTTGTATGTGGGTTTCCGTCAGAACTGAAGAGGGTCCAGTCTTGGGAGTAGAAAGCGCCAGATAATTCATGGAATGCGAGTGTTCGGTTAGAAGGCTGTCCTTGGCGCAAAGCTGCATGCGGCGAGCTCTACTCACAAGACACCTCTGTCGTTCCGCAGATGCAGGAAATGGGCATGTACTGCCCATGCGAAATCATTTTCAAGACACGCCATCTGGATACAAAGACCATTATTATTCTTCACAAGATATCCCTGCTTCTTTGCACATGCAGATCCAAGCTGATTGTCAGAGAAATGCCGATGTTGGGGGTACTCTACGTAATAACGCCAACCAGCCATCCCGCCAGACAAGAGACTTCGACTCTACGCAGCGGTACGCTTTCACTCGCCTGGGTGTCTTTTAAGTACTAAACGATGAACGAACACATGATGTGTGTGGCGAAAGCACCGCGACAATTTCTTGTTAATGGTGCGGAGATTACTGACGGCAGAATCCCGTCGAGAGTAACATCTTGAAGTAGCACCAAAATCGAAACGATCGATCCGAATAATTGGGGTTTTAGACAACACCTGTACACATACTGTTCACCTTGCTCATGAGATCCCCAAGTGTGTAGCATTCCTTAGTCAAGATGCAGATGTGCGGATGTAGTCTCTTTCTGTGTCTCCTTTTCGTTCTTTCTCTGCTGCATTCTAGATAAGCCCATAGCTATTACATTTATCTCAGGGAGGTACATCCATGCACCATCGTCGGATCCGAGCTTTCGGACAAAAAATGCATCAGATAAGCGATTGATTTTCCCATCCTGTCGGCTAATCATTGTGCCGTTATTTTTGCAACGGAACTTGAGAGGAGGGGGAGGATCTTCTACTCTTTTTTTTTATCAGGTATTATGACAATCAGAAGATTCTAGTGCTTGTGGAAACAGTTATTGCAATGTCCCTTTTTAAACAGATTGGCGCTGAAATCGTCACAGCCACACTGAGAACACGCAGGTTCTTGTATGCAGTCTGCCGTGTTAGACCGAACCGGTGGCTGGACTGGTCTCACTGCAGGGCTTGGTGAGGTATGTGTTCGATTCAAGGGGGTACGTGAAGCAGGTGGAGGTGGCGGTGTCCTGATTGCTCCCACCGGTTTTGTACTGAGAGGCATTGTTGTCGAGCTGCGCGAGAGGGGAGGAGAAGGTGTGGAGGATGCAGTTGAAAAGCTATTGCTTGATAATGTCCTTGTAGGTTGATTTGGACGCATATAAGATGCATTCGCCATGGATGATGCTGGCACTCTGTGATCGTCAAAAGGCGACTCTTCCACTGATCGTTCTGCTGGCTCCTCGACAAGCTCGTTTGGATTTTCATGCATTACTGGAGGTACAGTCGTGGTCGTCTGGGGCCTTGCAGGCATAGGTGGGGGAGTAACGAGCTCTTCCGTGTAATTGACAGGGAAGATGCCGCGGCGTTTGGGACCATTGTGCTCAATTTCACCTAACCACCAACCTTCGTCGACTTCTTCCACAACAGTGATCACGTCGCCAGTACGGAAACAAAGTTCATCAACGCTGTCGCCATCAAAGTCATACACCGCTTTGCGACGCTTTTTAGTTTGAATGGAGTTCTGCGCTGTAAGTTAATTGTTAGTGTGAGCTACTATGAAAATTCAGGTCATCTACAAACACTGTCGTCGGGGTATAGCGGGCGGAGCCAGCCGGCCTGGAGAAGAAGAGATATCATCGCCACCATTGCTTCTGAGAGAGGAATGGCTTGGCACACGTCGTGCTGTTGTACCTGCACTCAAGCTATCGCCAGACGCTTGACGGTTACTTGGGCGACGTTGCGCAAATGTATTTCCTGGTGACCGCGGCACAAGACCTGAAGGCTCGGGATGCTGCATAAAATAATCATCACCGCTGCCGTTCTGGTTTGCCCGAGGTGTCACGCTAGGGCTCATACTTGGTGATCTTGCTAACGCCGACCGCATCGCGTTGCGAGCAGCAGGTCCAGAAGGATTACCTTGACCCCAGCCTGTACGAAGACCATTCAAGATCTCAGAGGCCTTGCTATAGTATGCATACTGCGCTTCCAACAGTTCGCGAAGCGCACTAAAATGCTCGTCCTAACAACCAGCAGCAATGTCAAAACCCCCGATCATGGCATAACACGCCGATCTCAATCTACCTCATATTCCTGCAACGAAACCATCTTTTGAATCAGATCGTATTCCGTCTCTTCATATTTCATTTTAGCAGCATACATCTCCTGTTCAAGTTCAGGTTTCTCCTTCTTCGACTTCTGAAGACGACTGAGTTTAGCGTCGTAATCCAATCGGCGCGATTCAAGTTTCTTGCGCAAGTTCTGGTATTCTTTGTATTCTTGAATTCCTCTTTCCAACGTAACCATATAATTATCCTTCATATCGGATGTAAAATCCTCCTGTAGACCAGAAATTCGCGACTGAGCTTCACCATAATTGATCAACGCTACGCCTAAAGTGGCTAAAGGTTAAAACCACATGCCAAAACATGATCTTGAGTTCTTACCAAGAGCAGAATCGCTGGAGAATGCATCGCCGTGGTTGGCCCAGCAATTACCAAGGATTTCGATTGGATATAGCTTGGTTTTTGCATCTTCCGGCGATGGTTTCTTCTTCGCCAACTGTATGTTCAGAACTTGACTTGCTTCGTATACTTTTTCAAAGCCGAGTCGTCTTTGCTCAGTCTCATGCTCTAGTCGTTGAAAATCCTCGGTCTGCAAGGTTGCTTTCGCTGACCCGAGTCGCTCACCAGTCCACTGCAAGAGGGGGGAAAATTAAATAACAATACTAAATCAGGAGTGTCTGGAACACTGCCTAAACTCCGATACGCATAGAGAACCGCGAAACAGATGACAACCAAACAGGATCATGTTGCTTCCCATGTTGTTGGTCTTGGCTGTTTCCGGCCATGCCATTCCTTACATAGAATAGAGATACGGAATCTACATACCTGCTTTAATTTGCCCAGGTTCTTGATCATCATGAACGATCAACAAGGAAAGGAATGTCAGACAAAAATGAATAAGGAAAGAAAGGAGAGAAGCGGGATCGGGAACAGAACCTTTGCAGGCAGGACTTTTTTTCCTTGCTATTTTTGGTCACAGTACCAGTTTTTCCGCCTAAGATCGAGATGATTTTTTAATCGTTTCTGAACAAATAAACTCGGATCCAGATATGCTGAAGAACAATCCAAACTAGCAAGAGAGCGATATTTGGTGGCTTCCTTTTACCACGTTTATAGTAGAAGATAGATGTATTTATCTTATGCCCAGACTGAATTTCTCGCATATACAGTCAACGCGACGCACTTCTATATAATCTGGTTACAGTTCTTCAATGTGTGTAACATCATCTAAAATATAGATAAATTCATTAGTCTTCCCATCTAAACCTAGTTTTTGGAACTTCATGTTACGCATTGTTTCAGAATCGACGTCCTTACATCCAGCACATAACACGACCCTTTCTCATTGCTCTCTTTATCTTTTCTTTCAATTTTGTTTTAATCAAGAAAGATTGATATGGATTGTATGTCTGTGCCTCTGTTTCGTGTCGATTCCCCTCTCCTCCTCTTCTCCATCGCCACCACAAAAACAGAAAAAGACGGAAAATAAGTGAATCCCGGCGCGACTCCGGGATTGGACTCTACGCCCGTGCAGAATTGAGTGGACTGATCATTGTTGAACGAGCTTTACCCATCCATTCAGTTATATGCCTGTTTCAAGTAAAGTGTGACCCGTCTTCCCCCAGAGATGGAGACGCAATTGTGCGGGAGTCACTGAAGCGGTGCATGTTCTTTTGTTGTCTCTTTTGATGAGATACAAAAAGTTGGGTTAAAGGTCGGTAAAGGGATATTATATAGAAACAGGGGAGGATACAGATGATGGTGTTAGAGATAACAATGGCGAGATAGATTTATTGTCCAAAAGTAGTTCCCTTATCCTGTCGATCTAACTGAAGATGTATACACACACTCACACTATCTATGTTTAAAAACATCGCAATAGAGAGCTGGAAACTACATTTTCGGACTTTTAAAGCTACTGTTTTAACCATCGCTTCTATGTTTTCTACTATTATATTCAGTACGATGAGCCGTGTTTACTATTTGTTATGTAATCATAATAAGGGCATCTGGAAAACGCTATGCGAGACCATCTATAGCCAAATAATCGACGATCTCCATATATCCAATGATCCGCATCACTTATCTGAATGATGCGCGGAAAACTGGATAAGGTACGTTAGGGTCCAAACAAGAAAAAAGGCACGAAATCAAACTAATTAAAGAGATGGCCATAGGTTCTGTAATAGCCAACTAGTCTGGAGCCACATCTGTCGAAAGAACAGTCGTACATCCGATCCGTGTCTTCAACGGTAAAGTATTTCACTATCAGTAGATATGGGATTTCGAATCGATGCATAATTTGTATTTGCTTGTGGTTGGTTTGACCTATTTGACTTCTTTCGCAGACCCCAAGAATCTTTCAAGGCAATGTAAATGACATGAACCAATCAAGCATTATTAGAGCTTTGAAACTAGGCGTTACAGTTTCGAAAAGGCTTACAAGCACATTGGCGGAGAGGTGAAGAAGACGAACTCAAGTACTTTACAGTTTACACTAAACTGCCAAGCTTGAGTTGAGCTCAAACACATGCTTGATTATCTCGTTTCTATCGATCCCTGTAAATATATATGGACTGCTCGTATTTGGTAGGTTCCTATACAATATCTTCCATAGTGCTAATTATATTCTTTTAGTTGACACAATACTATTAATAGATTCAATTGGTTCCACAACGGCCGTTCTGAATCACGGATGTTGATATGGTTTCTGTCAAGGTGAGAAGATTCAACGTTACTCTTCATACTTTTCATGTTATAACGTTCAACGAATCCTTTGATATAAACGTTTTTCCTATTGATTTCGCTGAAAAGTTGACGTATCTACTGTTACCAATCAGCAAAATATCAGCATTACATTCGGCCACCACGCTGGTCCACAAATATCTCCTCACATCAGCACACATTTGATGCTCCAAATTTGGTCAGTAAACAACGTGCGAGGCCATTCCTACACTTGATCGGCAGATAAGGCAGAGAATTTCGTACGTAGTCGTACCTATTCACGCGCTAGAAGAATTTAGAGAATAATGCCACATTGGATAGCAATTGTTCGTGTCTGGGACAGGATATCTTCTGTAAGTCCTCGAACTACTATGGTCCCCATCCGATTGATGCTGTAATAGACAAATCGCGAGAGATACCATCGATGCAATGTACCAGGAATTGCAATCAGTAAGGTGAGCTCCCTCTTTAGCATTAGCGCAAGTCCCAGTACCATTCATCGTGCATACCCAGCGTGCATACCCAGCGTGCTATACCTTCTGTATCATCAGAAGGAGCTATACCCGTTGCTACGTCATCAGAAAAGCGTATAAACGATTCCCATTATCTTGCTCCTGTTTGTCTTCCTATCGGAGGTGCTAATTTGTCAGGAGCATACCATCACATGTCATCAAAACCTCTGACCGTTTCGTCGACTCCTTCATCAAACCCTACGCCGATATCAGATCCCGCATTGTGTTACTGGCCTTCCAAAAAGCTAACCAGACTTTGTATTTACAGAGTGCCATCCTGCAAGGGTTTTTTCTGGCGGTCATGTACTAAATGTTTAGGTGGTCTCCTTGGTACCACCTTGTACTGCTATAAAGCAGCCACCTTTGACTGCCAAACGTATATAGCGCAATAAGTAGATTGTATGTATATAGTAAGCGGCGTGGGTACATTTCATTTTTCAATAAAAGAAGCTAAATTCAGTCAACCCCTTTTCATGACCATGACCTGCAGGTTCGGAGAATATGGACATACGCACCCCTCGGAATAATAATAATAAGGTAGTGTCGTTTTGAATTAATGACATAGCTTTTTTGTTTGGCTTATACATGCTGAAAAGCAGATCCATGATTGTACCAGCACTTCTATAAAGTTTGGAAAGTATCAATCAGGTGGATGACTTTACTGGTTCGTTTTAAAAACGTTGTTAAGATCGTGTGCTAAACCAAGGACAGATAGACGTTATCAAAACGATTCGAAATCCTGCGACATATGAGTTTAAAATGCATGAATGGCGAGTATCACTCATAAGACCATGAATATGTCCTTGCATAAACTATGCTTGAGCGTTAACGGCGGCAGCTGCATAAGGTGTTCTTTCCGCCAAGTGTTTGTTAAATAATTGTGCAACATAGGAGATGCATGCATTTTATTTTATAGGATACCATTCTTTACAGAAATTTCTTTAGCACAGCGTGATATCCGTTGCCCCTTGATCGGTCACTGTTTATCTCAAATTCAGCTACGGCCATTACCGTTGCTTCTCACGAAGGATACGCTGCAATGTAGTGCTCTCACATAGCCTTAAATTTGTTAATAATATTCTGCTCATTGGTTCCGACGCTTTTAGCTGCTGAGAGTTATGGTCAAGCATGTAATAAAGGCACCAAGACAAAATCATCTGTTTATTGCCGCGCTTCATTCAAGGTGTGCATTCAGAATCAAGTTATCTAAAAGTTCCTTACAGTCGTCTGACCTCTACTGTGCCAATAAGCCTACTCGATCAAAAGCACCATTACTGCTATTTCTATCTCACTGTCGACCCCTTACAGAAGTTTTTGCATGATCATTATACGTTATACATTTCTCATTTCTCGAAGAGGAAACTGCAGTAGCAGCATAAATAAAAACATTCTCGTCTTCAGTAAGCTGCAAATAACGATGATTACTAATGGATGTCGGCTGATGGAAAAAGGCACGAGCCTTTCCCATGATGAACATTGTTCCTACGCTTCAAATGATCTACCTTACCAAACCACAAGTTATTAGTTTTGCGACCCAGAGAAATAAGTATCCAGCATTACGATTTAGGATCGCCTTTGTCAATGAATAACATCAGGCCTTGACAATTAACATTTAAGCTACATGAGTGTAACCTATCGGCAGTGGAATTTAACGCATGTATCTGAAATTTCCAGGGAGAAAATACATTTGTATACTGGAAAGTAAAATACATGGAGTTTTGGAATCATAGTTTCTATTTGATGGACAGATCAGTATAGTTTTGTATTTGATAGGAGAAATATTCGGGAATAGTTCTTGACGTTGTATATCCGACGTTACATTTGTGTTGCTTTATTTTAGTGGTCGTAAATTGCTGAGTATAATACCATTTTCATGTTCCCAGTCAGGAAGCCTTCTTAGGAAGCTTAAATAAGGGATCTGAACACAGTGATCAAAGAACCCCAGGCTTTAACTAAGATAATTTGATTAATTTTCCAATATTTAAAAATAAGTACTCCGGAATACATCCTGATAAACGATCTCGAGGTACGGCAAATATTTGGCTGCGAGGTGCATAAGCGTAGTAGGCCGGTAGTATCATCAGCGGCGGTTTAAATTAACTCCACACAAACCATCTCGAGCCTTGGCATCGCTGTCCTACAATGGATATTTTCTTCCAGTCTTGTCTTTTTTTATGTAGTAGCTGGAATTACTAGTAGTTTTAAGTGGAGGTTGATCATGACTATGAGTGTTCATCTATTATCGAGTGCGCAGAAAACGCAGAAGATCGTTATTGAAATAGCGCCACATTTTCCTTGGAGAAGTTTTTCCCACTGAAGTGGAAACGTTTCTTTAAGTGTAACAGACAACAGTGCTTTTTTTCTCTGCTATTGTTTCGTTGCTTCTTCTCTTAATACCTGGCTTCATGCTACCGTTTCTCGTAAACTTGAGGATAATATCACTTCTGTTTCTCTTGGAAAATATTCCAAGGGCATTTTCGCAGACACCTACGAATCCAGCTTTTTGGCAAGAGCCACTCATGTACAATGCCACTGATCACAACGACAAGGGTAGAGCAATCCGGAGTGAATCCAGCATTGCCATTTCGCAGGGTTTTCAGGTGATTTATCCCGGCGATGACAACCGGCATCCGTTGCAGGTAATTATAACATCAAAAAGCAGGTTCTTTATATGTTCCGTTAGCGTATTATGTTCGACTTTTCTTTCTCTTGCCGGTCGACGAATACCACTTTCGAATATGTACAACAGTTAAACAACAACAATTTGATATTGCCTCCAGTTCAAACAATACCGAAGATTGCCTTGGCGAAGCGTGGGTATTGCGACTGGACCGAGAAGATCGCGTTGATCAAGAGCATATCGGATGCTAACAGTCTAAACGTACAAGCTATCGTGATCTACGACAATAATACAAATCAACATGGTGTAACCTTTAAATTGCAGCCGACAACAGGGAAGACGACTGCACCAGAATACCCAAATCCACTGCCGATCGAGTTGAACATATCATATATGGCCGACAACGATATAAGCGATCGTTGGCCATCTCTCCCGACGTATTTTGTTACGAATGACTACGGGCAGAGTTTATTACAATTGATGCTCCAATCCCGAACCAACAACACATCCGAACCATATAGACAGTTCTGGCAGCTGACAGCTTATCTGGGAGCAGTAGACTGGGAAGACGGCTCAAATTCATTTATGGCCGCTATGGCGTCCAGTCGAGGCTACCTTTCTTACATTATTGCATTGGCTGCTATTTTTTTGATAGGTATATTTTTTTTTACTAAAAGAGAAAACGGAAAAAGCTGACCGGGTGGCCAACTAAAGCATTGTTTGCAGGTGTCATCTTTTTGCGCTGGTGGCGGATTCGGCGAATGAGAGAAGACCTCGAAAACGATCCGACTGTACAAGGTTCCAACGCGTATGTACTGCAACAACGTAATCGGCAGCCCGATCCTTTACCGGTGGATATTGTCAATTCGTTGCCAGTGGAAAAATATACTGTTGAATGCGTTAAAAATGCCAGTTGTCCCATTTGCCTCGAAGACTTTGCTGAAGACAAAACTGACATTCGTATATTACCCTGTGGGCATGGATTTTGTGTGTTATGTGTTGGTAAGTTCGAAATGAAGCACTTCTGAACAATTCCGATGTTAAAAAAATATCCTCAGATCCATGGCTAACTCAGAAGTCAACTCTATGTCCTATCTGTAAATGGGATTGCATGCCGCCTGAGCGCCGGCACCCTGCAGAAGGATCTAGAGGTGAAGCTAGAACGGGATCCTCTCCTGGACCGACACCTTCAACATTGACGTCGTCAAATCATGGGGATTCCTCCCTAACGACGAGTCACCCCGATATGCAGGAATCACAGCCGCCATCTGACGCGTCCGTTCCTAATAGGGCATCGCCAAATGTGGCATCACATCTAACCACTGAACTACCACCGCCATCACCACCGCAGCAACAACGGCAACAACCAGAAGAAGAAGATATACCCACTCAAGCGCATCGATCTTAATCCTGAAAACTTGTTTCACATCGACCCTTCTCATATCGTATATACAACTGCCATACATCAGTTATCTTTACCGGAAGTTTTGTAATTTGGTTTACAAGAGGCATATACAAAAAGGTGGACGCCGCGATCTACTGTATCTATTTCCTGATCTTGTCTACTACTTAACTATATCATATAAGACCTACTAGTACTTTTATTATTGAATAAATCATTATGTAGAACTGCATCAAGCTAAGATATTCTCGTAAAAACAATCATTTATCTTTTCTACGTCTAATTTTTGTATCTACGCATTCTTTAAATGCCCCATTTGACTGCTCCATTCAAACAGATCAGCGGCTTCTGACTGGTTGGTGCGTGCATGCACCACTAAGCATGAGGGTTGTTGGTAGTCTTTGTTTCCCTTCAATGCCCTTCCGCGCTTCGAAGGGTCCAATCACCCGTTGTCAGACCCTGTAATACTGAAAGGTACTCCAGAAAAAAATTACACATGAAAACATGCCGCAAAGTTTATACAAGGATATCTACGCGATTGTCTATCTTAGCGTGGCTGGCGTGTCGATGTCCCTTATTTGATTACATTCGCGTTATGGGATGGTGATGGTCATTTCGTTCTATCGCATATCCTATGTCACCAGAAGATGCTAAAAAAATAGCATACTTATTGTCACCTTCAGATTAAGAGGGAGAATGCTTTATGTATAAATCTTCGGAACCATATTTTCTTATTGAGAGCTTGCTGTGAATACTCTTGAAAAAAAACAGTACATAACTCAATTCAGTATACCCAACCTTCATTTTCCATATATCGCAAGGATGTGCTCCCTCTCCATAGTATACATAGTACGCACTAGTCGTAGGAGATCTGGCGCGATACTCCTTTCCAGATATGAAATTGAAGAAGTTAGCCAAGCTATCGAATTTGCCGGTAAAAAAAATAAGATGGATAACAAAAGTAAGAATACTTTGAGACTGTTAAATAGTTTATTAAAGACGTGTCCATTTGACTATTTATAGGTCTCTGAGTTAATCGTATCGATTGTAAGGATTAATCAATTAGGCATGGTAATAATCGTAAAGAAGGAGTATAAGCATGAGTGTTTTCAAGAGGTGATCTGACTGCTTTCAGCGTTATGCGTGCATGCATCAGGATGTATGAAGATCCTGATGCTATGTGGATCTGAATAAAATAGTGATCGTTGTCATCATAATCGTCTTGTCGCACCAATCATAAGATAGGATATGCCTAGCGGTACTTAAAGATCCTGGGAGTGTATCCGTTTATCTCAAATCCTTAATATCTGTAGTTAGATGACTGAGTGCACTCAGGTGTTAATCTGTCGATGAAGTGCCGATGGTATAAGATCATCCGAGGGAGGACGTAATATGATCATTCAGATGTAAATGCAGTACATTACAGTGTGTCAAATATGACACAAGCAATGTGAAATATAGAATGCAGACTCGTATGAATCCTTCCAGCTATAATTGCGAGTATTGTATATGTAGTGCAGTATAATCAGACAGCAATGATCATATCTTTTTAGTACGGCAAAACAACCACATATTCCACATTTATTTACCGTCTTTCCAATCAGAAGGTAATCTTCTATGGCAGATCTCCAGAAGTTTCATGGTTATGATATTGTTTTCCGAATTCAAAGTTGACGAATAAATATGCAACGTCTGAACGGCCGCCGATGTTCGAAGAAATATGATTGATTGAAATGATCGCCGCTGTACGATAGCATAAACGCTTCTAAAGAGGACGCGCTCATTTTATTTAGAAGGGGTCGTTTGAAAGAAATGACATGTGATGTGCGAACACGCAGCATTCACTAGACTTTCGGACGTTCCGATGAGACACGACCATCCTTCTATCTGTAAAACTGCCAGGTACTTGCACTTTTCTTTTTATTTGCTGTTACCTGTTATCTCTGAATCTCCACTGATATTTGGCCTATCGTCTCTGGGACTACAATGGAGAATAAAAAAAACAACTTCGGACAAAAAACAACCAACAAAAAAAAAGTGCAACTCGATTGTCATGACCGTAGGACGGCCAGAAGGGATCGGCGAAGCCGCCCTTCATCAGGTCTTACTCTTCACTATGATCAATGATACTTTTTAGACAGACGGGACTAATGATTCACCAAGTCAAAAGACAAAGCTTTATTCAAAGGCGCTCTGCGCCTTTTTATAAAGGTCCAACAGAGGCCGATGTCACAACGAACCAATCAGATACATGTCGCATCGTTGCACTCGATCTCCACTTTTGGTAGTCAGTAACACAACGGATCGAAGTCTCTACAAGGCAACTTCCTTTTGTCTCTCGGCCGTCTTCCAAAAGCATAAACTTCCCCAAGGACATATCACGCATGAATCCGTTGAAGAACTATTCCTTTTGAGATAGAACAACTGTAAACGATTACATAAGAATAGGCCTGATTAGAAAATATAAAAAGGGAGCATCGTTGGATAATAAAGCATCATCATTCTTCTTCTGTTATTCTATTGCTTCGTCTATCATCCTCTGGTGGTCTTGTTCGGTTATTTCAGATCCGGGATCGATACGACACAAAACATAAAAACAAGTTGCAAAAATGCTCACTACAGGGGTCGAACCTGTGACCTTGGCGTTATTAGCACCACGCTCTAACCAACTGAGCTAAGCGAGCATTAGATACTTGTGTACGTGCTATAACCACTTTAAACACGTCATCTGATAATGTTAATATGTTAACTAATTATTTGCATAGTAAATTTAGATTAATTTATTTATATTATTTAATAAATTTTTTTTTATTTTATTAGATTATTTTAGAACTCCTAATGGTACAATTTGATATAATTTGATATAGTTCATAGTAATAACTCAATTACTAATAGTTTTTTAAAGTTAGTATATATGTTAGTATAATAAAAAGTTAGTACAGTAAAAAGTTAACATAGTATAAAGTTAGTATGATATAAGGTCAGTATAGTAGAAGATTAATATAGTACAAAGTCAGTATAGTAAGGCAGATATTTTAAAGATTTATAAATATGAGATTGTTTTCTAAATCAAAAGATAATGAATAAATATGCAATATTTGAGTGGCTGCTGATATTCTAAAAAATATGATTGATTGAAATAATTATTACTATACAATAGTATAAATGCTTCTAAAAAAGATATATTCATTTTATTTAGAAGAAGTCATTTGAAAAAAATGATATGTGATATATGAACACAGAGCATTTACTAAACTTTTAGATATTCTTGTCATATAGAATGATGTTATGCTATATTTTTCAGTTACTATATATGGATAGTATTGTTTCAAGTATTGTCATAGGAGGATGGTCATGTCTCATCAGAATGTCCAAAAGTTTAGTAAATGCTGCATGTTTGTACATCACACGTCATCTTTTTCAAATGATCCCTTCTAAATAAAATGAGTGTGTCCTCTTTAGAAGCATTTATGCTATTGTACAGCAGTAATCATTTCAATCGATCATATTTCTTCAAACATTGGTAGCCGCTCAAACGTTGCATATTTATTCATCATCTTTTGATTCAAAAAATGATCTCATATCTATAAACCTTCAGGACATCTACCTTCTAGACATCTGCTTCCTCTTTCATTCTGTCATAGGCGGATGTCCTGAAGGTTTGTAGATATGAGATCGTTTTCTGAATCAAAAGATGACGAATAAATATGCAACGTTTGAGCGGCCGCCGATGTTCGAAGAAATATGATCGATTGAAATGATCACTGCTGTACAATAGCATAAACGCTTCTAAAGAGGACGCACTCATTTTATTTAGAAGGGGTCGTTTGAAAGAGATGACGTGTGATGTGCAAACACGCAGCATTTACTAAACTTTCGGACGTTCCGATGAGACACGACCATCCTCCTACGAGTCTTCATCCATCCAGTGTTAGTGCTATTCATGAGGGACCAAAACGCCTAGCTGGAAGGGTATTCAAGCTCTTCAAACGTTCAAAACGCTTCATCTAG
>JNDT01001306.1:0-53058 GCA_000697055.1 Saksenaea vasiformis B4078
GGACCTGCGGTAATCTAAATCTAGTTCCTGATTTTTGTTACCGACTGTCCAGGGCCATCATTGTCTATTTTCACTACCAATTGTAGATCACTTTTGTGATTGCACCATTGGTATCTTTGGACTCAGTTGAATGAAAACTTTTACTCTCGTCATTACTGGTTTACAAGATGTCTCACTATCAATGTCCCGATCATATTTTAGAAACATATAAAAGAAGACTCTTTGAATAATAAAAATCTTCATCTCAGTCTCGCTGACTTCTTTCGTCTCATATTCTTTTCTTAAAATCGTCTTTGATTCTTCAGTATCCAGACTTCTTTGTCATACATTTACTAGCACAATGTATACTCAGCATTACTCTGTCAGTTCAGTTAATTGGATAGTAAATTATAATTCAGTCCTGAGTTCTTTTACACAGAATAAACAATCCTGACCAAGTCTCACGTACTTTATCTACCTGATTCTCAATACCAATTAACTAACACTTTACAAATATCATATATTCAATTGAATCTAAAGATACTAATAGTACAATTACAAAAGTAATCTACAATTAATATTAAAAATAGACAATGATAGTCTTAGATAGTCAGTAACAAAAATTAGAAACTAGATTTAGATTACTGTAGATCTACAATAAAGAAAAAAAACTCATATAACAATAAAAATTTTACAAAAAATTCATTTGATAATGTTATATCCAAATAACTCAATGCTATATAACAGTTTCTAATAAGTATATCTGTTATATTCCAACATCTTCTATTTACAGCCAGATATATTGCTAGCCAATGATTGATATATTACCATAAAGAGATCCTATTTTTATTCTAAAATTATCTTGAATACAGATTGTAGACTTTTAATTGCTTCCATATTAGTACTTATCCTAGATTCCTTTATACAATGCCTTTTATTGAGTTTTCTACAATCTACTCTTGATCTGTCCTCTGTAAATACTGCATTAAGAAAGATTCAATATAGATATCAGCTATATTATGGATATATAAACATCTGTATAATCATGAAATACAGTTCAATCTATCTGTATCCATAGATGATTTTGTTATAAAAAAATACTTTTTATTCAATAAAGATTTATTTAAGTCTTGCTGACTTCTCTTGTCTCTTGTTTTTTTTTTATTTATCCTCTTGATTCTTTACTGAGTCTTATGAACTTTACCATTTCGACTTAGTAGATAACTGACATAATAAAAGAAAATTTTAGATTAAATATAATAATTTTAGTAAGATAAATATTCAAAAATTTCATAGATATAAGATTTTTTTTTTAAATTAAAAGATAATAAATAAACATATAATATTTGAGTAGCTACTGATATTTAAAAAAATATAATTGATTGAAATGATTATTACTATATAATAGCATAAATACTTCTAAAGAGGATGCACTCATTTTATTTAGAAGAGATTGTTTAAAAAAATGATGTATAATATATGAATATGTAGCAGTTACTAAACTTTCAGACATTTTAATGAGACATGACTATCCTTCTAATATTAACATTTTATTGTAGTTGAATAGTTATTAAAATGAAAGTTATTGTAGTCAGAATGCTAGCAAAAAAAGTATTGCAATTAAAATGGTTGTAGTCGAAGTAATTGTCGAATGAAAAACTAATTACCAGCATTACAATGAATGAAAGACAGATTACCGGCGTTACAATGAATGTGAAAGTATAATTGGAAGAGTCATTAAGTAGAAAGGGAAATTACGACTGTCATTATAATGGTAAAAGAAAAAAAAAGTTCCGCGATCATAATGATCCTAAAGGAATAATAGTACCGCTGTTAAAAGAAAAAGAAAAGAAAAGAGAAGAAAGAAAGAATTAAAAGTCGGCAGAAAAAGGTGTGTTACAAGGTGAAATAGTTTGACTGTAACGAAAGTTCATTACTGCAATGACACACTCTAACGTAATGACAAGATGGAATAACAGCATGAACATCGCTGTCGAGAACTTCTGTTAGTCTAAAACAATGGTAATTTTCCGATACTTTGTAGAATCCTTTCTTGAAAAAAAAATCTGTTAGACAGAACCTACCGCTCTATTATTCATTCCTTTTTATACCATAGCCAATATGGTTTACAATGATCTTGTAGTTGGCTTTACTGAGCAATACCGTTACTGATTGTATGCGATCCTCCAAACTCATCTCATTCACGGCCATCTTTAATATAACCTTTTCTTCAGCAAGGATTTGCATATATGACATGATTATCGCCTAGGTATATGATTGCTGGAGAAGTATTCCGATCAACTCATCAAGAAATCGTAAACTGAAACTGCAAAGAGTTCTATGGATGTAATGAATATTATGGTATTGCGTATATAGGACAATGTAGGCACACGTTAATTTCTCACACTATCGTCTCCATAAGTAGGTGACAGAACGTGTTTTTGTTTCTCAAGACGAAGCTCGCATTTCCTTACCTTGATCAATAATCTGCATTCCGATATGCATTGGTCGTAGAACAAAGTTCTTAAACTTCATCTTAGCATGTTTAGTTCCGCGAAAAATAAGAAGTAAAAATTCGGCGAAATCGGCAGCATTTTATGATGTAAGCGTGATAAAGTCGTTTCCTCGGAAAAAGTCAAAATGACATATAAGGAAAACGCTTTGGTAAGACATTCACGTGTGACATCAAACCGAAAGTTCCATCCAGCAAAAACTGGTGAAAAGGGAACTTAAAAACCTTGTGTATATCAAGATTCGTCAAATACCTCAAGAAATACCCAAGCAACAAGTAATTATTGGCTGATGTATCAGGGGCAATGACCAAAGAAAATCAGTTGGCAAAGTGGATCGTTACACCATCTGCATTCGACAGGACAAGAAACATGTACAATTTCCCTTTTTTGAACGATTAACGCATCAAAGTCTGGGACGTTTTTTGTTTCCAGGGAAAAATTGTTCAAATACAGCCAAGAAATGTAAAGCGGAGACTCACGCTTCTGGGCATCATGGAACTCCTGGAATATGAGACGGATCATCGTTTTCAATTCATAAAGATCTTTCAAGAATTAAAGAGCACTTGTTAACAAGACAGAACTTACATAATTTTCACTTATACTACCAAGAAGATGAAAGAACTACTATGACGGGATGTGACATTAAGTGTACAACACCCTTTTACCGTTTATCCCAAGGAGTTTAAATTCATACTTACATATAAAAGAGTCTCTCCTTTCCATTTTATCTACTTTCTTTTTTTCACACTTAACATCCCTTTACGATGACGCGTATTTCAATTCTCTTATTAATTGTCGCCACGTTTGCAACAATCGGTACTGCTTACGAATTGAACGGAAAAGGACTGTGTGCTGTCGAAGGCGACTCATCTGATTGTTCTGATGCTTGCTCTCGTTTGAAGGGTGGTAGCGGCATCTGTGTATATGATCAATGCTACTGTACCGACGTCGGTATCGGACGCTGTAATGATTACAACCACGAGAGCTGCGATTCGATTTGTCAAGATCTGTCACCAAACCTAATTGGCTTCTGTATGGATGGCCATTGTGGCTGTCTATCGTAAATGACGATGTGCATATCAACAGACACACACATATTTTCTCCCTTGTACATATCTCTCCCGTTACAAGTCTTTTATACTACTTCCTAATAACACGTACTATATTCCTAGCGAAGTTGCCATCATTTGCATTTAGTATATTTCTATTTACACACTGGTTGTATGTTAACTTGAGATTTGTTTGAAATATGATAACATCAACATCGATGCATCGATCCATTTTGAGTTTTGGTTGCGCATGATTTATATTTGTTACTGCTGTGCCCTCGACATGTGCATGGAATTAGGGATTGCAGCTGAAGAGTTACCGAGTCTAAGTTGTGTCCACATATGTGAAGGACAACAGTTATCCTGAAAAGGTTTCTCGCTTTTGATGAAACCGAAAATGGAACTACTATGCGTGACTTCCCGACTTCGTTCGTCACCTGTATGCGTTTAACACACCGTTGAATACAGATCACACGATCATTCCTTTCCCTTGCGATTAAAACCTCTAGCCATGTTCCCTGTAGAGGCACTTCTGGCGCCCGCTAACACTAACACAAGGTCAATCTCTGACTTTTGGATGTTCGTGGTCTATTGTTGGGTTGTCATCGTAGTCGTTCTCTTCTTTCTGTTTTACTTCAATCGTGTCGTTGCTCGATTACTGACGTGGCTCATCAATCAATATACATGGCGACGCTATAATGCATACATCGAAGTTGGTACGGCTAACGGGTGGATCCAGGATCATCTAATGAGCAACATCCAGATTCCGTCCGTGTTACTTTGTTAGGAGCACGCATCCTCTTCAAAAACTTTCGTTATGTTTCCACCAACCAGTCGATATCCATTGTCAAAGGCCATATCGCCATACGCTACTGGTTGATGAATGTCAGAAAATCCGGCACCAGCGAAAAGACAGGCGAGTCCTGCGGTCAAAAAGTGCTTTTGGCTGATCTCCGCTAATTTAGGCAATAATAAACTTCCATGCAGAATCGTCTGTAGTATGGAAGGCTTAGAGTACTTCCTATATAACAACGCACCAGTCTATGAGAGGATGAAAGATGTACTTGGCATGGACGCTGAGCCAATGTCGTCGCCACCGAGCTCACCAACCGAGTCAGATGGTAAAAGAGGAAGTGAGCTAGGTTTTCAGGCGATTTACTTCGTTTAGATGTTCGAGCGAGATTGGATCCAGAAAGTCAGAGCCCCATTGCGATTGAAACATCGCTTATGGAAAGACTGATGCCGATTCAATTCGAGTGTACCACGGGCGCCATTATCGTCGGTAATGCCGAACTGAGTACAATGATCATCGTCGAAGCTGCTCAAGCCAACGGTATCTGGAGTACTGTACCATCGCGTACCTCAATGGACTATTACAAATCCGTTGTTGATCTTATCCTGAGGAAACCTCAGATTAGCTTTAAAGATAACGTTGATTATGCAGATCTTACAGAGGAACGGAGGCCCCGATCCCCGACCAAACCAGCGTAAGTAACTCTAACTTTTTTGTGAAACCGTGATCAAATCACGCGCATGGACATCAGAGCTTGTACTCACATTTCCTTCCATTCTACTGACCACTAGCATATGGGATTGGGTATTCCGACCTTTCCGATGGTTATTTTCCTCATCCAGGGCTAGACACTATGGTGAAATTTTACACATGCATGACCTGGTCCGCTCCCAAAAGAGAGACACTTCTAGCCCCGGTGATACAGAAACCGCAACCTATCATGAAGAGTACGGCAGAGTAAATAACGTGTTCGAATGTAGTGAGATGGCTGTCATGTACTATGCTGATTCACCTGGTAACGTCATTTTGAATGCTGATAAGAGCAAACCAAAGAGACTGATGCCATATAAAAAAGGTCCCGTGCCTTCCACTGCGGAAACATCAAATACGATTGGTCTTGACATTGGAAACGGCGGATTGCCACCAGAATGGGGTGTCCGACTATCTTTATGGAATGCTATAGTTCACTACGGTCCATGGACTGATAGACACCGGTATGTTATATGGCTTATCAACGATGAACTAAAAAAGATCGCCTAGTTCATTAATACAAGACTATTTCTTTCCGACACCTTACCGAAACGTACAACCTACACCACGACTTGCGCCTGGGCAGCTACGACTGGCGACAGCTTTTGAGCTTTATGTCGAGCTGATGACAGAGGCAACACTGAGGATCCCTACCAGGGAAAAGTCAAAGGACTGGAAATATGAATCTGGATCAGCCGAGCTGGATCTCGGTGCTGATGGATTTTACACAAGACCCTACGGATGGATTGATATCAAAGCAGCAAGTGATTCGACATTAAAGACAGTAACTCCATTTGTTATCGGAGACGATGGCTCGACATCAACATTGGATATTAACCTAAAGGATCTGGATGTTTCTACAAGCGTTAACTATGCTTCACTGGTACAAGCCGATAATTTCCAGGTATGTTAGAGTGCTAGGTACAGCAGAACCAGGTTATTGATAAATTACCCTTACAAGATTCATCTTTCGATGCCATCTCCGCGAAAATGGAATGCTGATCGTACTTGGAACTTTAAAGCATCTGCGAAGCAGCCTCGTGTGTTTCTGCTGAGAGATCATGTTTTCTTGTTTCAAGATTTGATAAAAGATTGGGCTTCCACACCACCGGTCGATCTTCTGTATTTTATACCCATTACCTACGACTTTAGCATAGACGTTACAGAGTCGCTTATTTTTCTCTGCGTCAATGAACATAACATTATTAGTAATCCAAACGCAATAGACGATAATGGTAAGGAGCGGGGACTCTTCGGTCAAGACTAATCCATTCGATATGCAGCATACATCAAACTTAATTCGAACAAGCTTTATTTTAATGCAGTATTGCCCTTTAATGAATACCAACCTGAAATCAATGCAATTCAGTTCAGAGCAGAGGTACAGAAGGCGACATATGTACAACGTGTGGAGATGGTGCTAATCTTCCTATTAAGGCTGAGCAATGCAGAGTGGGAATCTCGTTGCAGACATCCCATACGCTTAGCGCATTTTTAAAAGAAGACAATGCGCAATTCGGCGTGAGCGTAAATGTTCTAATCGATGGATCGTACGAATTTTACAGCACTGTCGATATCTTGCGACATATTGAGACATTGAATTTACACGTGAAGGTTTTTATTCTTGCTATACGCCATCAGCACTTCTTCTGACAACTTTCCCCCTCTTTCTTTTTTTTTTAGCTGGATGGTGTTACAGTGAAACTGTTTGGCACGGTCATACGGTACCTGTTTATCTTGAAGGACAATTACGTTGGTAGCTGGCTTAACTTTTGTACGATTGACGAATATCGCCAACGGAGAGCAAATCAAGCCGAATGGCAGGAGACAAAGAAAAAGCAAGCAGAGTCGAGAGTAAGTTCGAGTAACTATAGGCATTAGACTCATATGATTTACAGCCAGTGCAAGATCCATTTGAAGTTTATTTGCTTGTTGAGGTCCAGGATGGTGCTCTGATGCTGCTTGAGAACTTGTACGAATGTACTCAGTATTCTCAGCTGGAATTTCAAGAGCTCCAAGTTGAACTGCGAAATCTTGATATTTACATGGGTAAGAACGAATGAACCTCAATAGGTGTACTTTCGACACTCACAGGATGGAATAGACATGTATGTCAATATTAGTCCAATTACTTGGACACGCGATAGCCATCCAAGTCCAAACATGAAAAGAGGCCCGTTTCGATTGAAAAATGCTCGCGACACGCGAAATTATATATACATCGATGGTAAGGAAAAACTGCAACGACGGTCATTGACACAAGTTTAGAAACAAATATTTACGCACACCGACTGTTTGGTCCACTACCCGAGACTGCCACTTATCTGTGCAATTGGGAATTTGATATTGGTCGCATCACTGGAGAGTTGAAGCCGTCATTTTTGCTCGGAGCCACAAACTTTGCACAGACGTTCACGTACAATTTGATTGACGAAGATAATGCTGTACCCGCCGAAATGGCACCCGCTGCTCTGCCTGATGTTACCTTTGTGAAGGCCTCCGTCCGAGAAGTAGATATTTTTCTGATGAGTTGCAACAGCGCAACAGAGATTCAGCTAGAAGATGGTATTGTAGCAGAGTTTGATAACCTGATCAATGCCAGATACAGTCAGAAAATTGGCCTGAAGGCCCCCACAATAGTTGCAAAATGTTTAGCGAACCAAGAACCTTCACAGCAGGTGAGAAATGATAATCATCAAGACAATTCATCTTAGATTTTATTAGAATAACGAGTTTTCGTGGGTTGAAGTAGCCAAAATGCATATGGGAATGAACATTACCGTATTTCGGCACACAAAACACTGGAGAAAAACCAGGGCTATGCAGCAGAAATTCATCCGTGAGGAAGATTTCTTTACTCGTCGTTGTGCACATTTGTACGAGAGTGACACCAGATCACAATGTAAGTGCCGCATCTACCATGTTCTGCTAATAAGTACCTTTCGTCCAGCCGGTTCGCAAACTTCCGTACGTACTACGCATGGATATCATGTCGGCGTCTTGTACGCACCACCGTTCCGAGCTTATTGTTCCGGTAAGTCCTTGGTGTAAGCATTTAGCGAAACTGAATGCTTTATGGTGATAGGTGCACAAGATAGCCAGAGTATATGCGAAACCTCGTCATTCCTGACCCATGATAGGAGTAATGATGAACGCTTCAGAGGTTATGGAACTACTAGCGATGCACTCAGCGTAGCTTCCTACATTGGTGATTGGTCCACAAGTGACAGGAACTCTTACGATTCCGAAGGTGACAATGTTAGGTGGGTTTTCTTCTAGTTTTTCTGGTGGGATATTAACTGTATGTGGTAGCTTAAATACCGAAGTACGCTCTCTGAAAAGCGCCGTCTCTCGAGACAACGAGTCGTTTTATACTGCCAATTCTGATGATACTTATCCAACAATCCAAAAAATCCCACCATCCGATTTCTCAGACTATGGTGGCGATGATATTCTGAGTGTCATGTCTACGAGTGAAGGTACTGCGTAACCGTGGTTCTGGACTGGAAAGTAACTTTTATCCAGATGAATCGATCTTGATAGAGGAACAACCAGTCAAGAACAGTGCTGAGGTACCAATCCCTCCATCCATCCCTTATAGTGGTTATTTGAAGCGCTATGCTATGAAACGTGCAACAGTACTCGGTGGGCACAGCCGTAGCTTCTTCCATCCTTATCTCCCGCCACCAAAGACATGCTTTGTTCCTCAAAACGTGAGCTAGTGAATTGTATGCTGTGGTTTGTTTTACTGATCCTATGAAACATTAGGAGGATACCGAAACTCAAGATCAAGCGTCGATGCCTTTCCGCACGGATTCGAAGTCGACTATGTATTTCACAGAAGATGAGCCGGATGATTCGGACAACGATGAGGATATGGTGGATGATGATGACAAAAACCAAGGAAGCGAGGTCACTGCAACAACCATACTGGAAGCTACCAGACCTGTTACAATTTTGGTCACTCCAATTCTAGTCAAAATTGTTCAGGAAGTGACCGAAGCTATCAATAATGATGTGAGCACAGTAATTAATTGCTACGAACAGAGGACTTACGGGATACTTATAGGACTGGGATTTGGAAACGATGTTGGATTCATTACAAATGGAATACGTCGGTCAGCTGACACGCTATCTGACAGATCAATTCATATGCACACGGTTTGCAGTCGTTCTACCACAAACCTATCTGCATTTTATCCAAAATGTCATGGTTCCGGACGATCTGACACCGTACAAACATAGTCATTCACATATTGAGAAACAGTATGATTTGGAGCATACGTTGTTGTGCTCTGCAGATATAGTCTTGAACGGGTTCAGAATGATTGGCTCTGTGAAGTTTCAAGATCTTGCGTTTAACGAGAAACAATGCTCTGTTGCTGAATCCAAACTCATGCTTTTGGAATCTCGCGTCCATATCGATGTTGACAAACTCAGATGCAAAGTACAGTACGTCAGCGAACGTCATGATACCCGCCAGCCAGTCATGTTTGGTATCCCAAAGGCCCATCAGCAGTCAGAGGATGAGATCAGAGGTTATGGGGATAGCGAAGACTTGTCGAACAAACTTGTGATGATCGATCTTAAACTAAACAAGTTCCGCTGCAGATGGTTAGGTGCGCAAAAGCCTAACTATCTGAATCTGGAAATCGACGATTTATCCACCATTATTATTACTGAAGCTGTCGAAATCCTCGTGGGTGCTGTATATTCTTGGCTTGTTTTTGTCGATGACTTGAAAGGCATTCTCGAAAGTTTCCAGGAGAACAGGTCGCGGCAAATTCAAGTGTTTATTAATGAGATCGCCAATTTTTCGGGGAGCGACAGCGTTGTTAGCGATCCTCTATTCCTGACAAAGCCGACCAATATGCTTCGCCTTGGCTCTCGAAATTTCAGGAACGATGTTGGCTGGAAGCTGCTAGCCCGTATGCGACACTGTCTGAGATCGATGTCTTCATCTGCCAGGGAAACACTGCAATACGGCCTTTCTTCAGGAAATGCGATAAAACATATCAATTCTGCACGTATGTTCAACAACGTCGTTCAAAAGTTTCTACGGTGGCGAAGTTGGGAAATTGACGATGCGGCTATACGCAATTGCCGTCTGTTTATGCAACCCTTCAAACAATCGTTGCCGTTAAGTGAAGAAATCAGGGACAGTACAACAAATGACATCGTCGCATTTTTGACATCATCGCTCAATACTGGCCAGATACGAGTACAGAACTTCCAATTTCGTATCTATGAAGAGGAAGAGGAAGAAAATATGGATGCGAACAGCGTGCTCTTTACTCCTGTTGAATTCGTAGTAGAGTCAGAATACAGGCAGGCACTGATTGGATCGGTACCAGAGGAACGGAGCGGTAACAGCAGATTGGATGAGCATCCCATGAAAGTGACCGAAGAAGGTTATCTCGACGTGATTGCGAAAGCAAGCGTTGGTTCTATTAAGATAACGACAAACCCAACTATTTTGGCATTTGCAAGACATATGCTAATGGTGCAGCGCGTGTTTACCACCAAATTACGCAGCCTGTCTCACGCAACCAAACAGTCAGCATCTGTTGGTGACTTGTCTATACGCAACGATCCTCGTTATGAGAATGCAGTACAGGGAGGGTTTGATATAAAGGCGTTGATTTCAAAGGTGGATGTCGTCGCTCAGGCTCTCCTATTCGTCGATGAAATCGATATCTGCGCAAGAGCACAGAAACTCACGATGCAAACGGATGTGAAGGGAATTCAGGGTTCTGCCTTATTCTCCAATCCAAAGCTGACACCTCTTCCTTTACTTCAGTCGTCTGACAAAGCGGACTCTGACACTGGTTCTGGTCGGCGAAGTTCTAACCGTGCATCTCGGAAAAATGCTCAAAATATCAACAATCGACTGATTCTCGAGGCAACGGGCGGTATCGAAGCCATCCATATCCAGTTTTATGAAATGCTCTACCGAAAGCATCCATTGGTTAACAAGCTTCTTGGACTCACATTGGATGGCGTTAATGTAAACGCGAATATCAGTCATCCTACACGCACACACAAGAAGCAAATGAAATCCGAGTACAGCAGGGATGTGCTAAATGTCTTCTCCAATATTCATCAGTTTAACGTACACGCACCCCAGAATCTATTGCGACTCTATGGGTTTGTGGAAGACTGGAGAACAGAACAAGGAAAACGGTACCATTTTATGTTCCAAAACTTGATCAATGCATGGGAAGAGCAAAGAGGAACGGGAACGCCATCGTTTGGCGTGGACCACAGCACAGGAACCAAAAAATACGACATTAAGCTGCAGTTCCTGTTGAACCAGTTCGTGGCACGTTCCGACCTACTACCATCGTTGAGCATTGAATACAGCATTGAAGATTTCTTTGTGATTGTTCATGAAATGCAAGCAAAGAGCGGTCCTTTGCATAAATATGCATTCCAGCTGTCAAAGCAAGAGATACAGATCAACACAAAGACGAGTCCTCAACCCAGTAGCAGTAGCCACCTGCAAATGCATGGCGATTATACGGGAGGTACATTCGCTATTCCTGGAATACGAAGCACTGGCTGCCTACAGAATGAGATGCATGGAGGAAAGAGCCAATTACAGCTGCGTTCCATGATATCCGTGGATTTTATTTCTCTACCGCTGAATGTTGGTATTATTGATTCGCTGTTGACTGCACAGTCGCTACTAGGCAATGAGATCAGCGAGCTATTGGAAGTTCTATCTTATTCGAAACAACGTCGGAATCAGGAGGTGTCACCAACTGCCTCACAGCCATCCTCCGGGCATGAACTCAAGTACTATATCCAGGTATCCCTGGATGGACTCAGCATATCTGCTGAAAGCCCTTCGGCCTTGGGATTGTTTGAATCAAACCTCTTGGAAGCGTCTATTTCGAATGATGCGACCAATCAGTTTATATGGAAGATGAAGGGACGAAATTTTGCTCTGTCCTTGGATCACAATACAGGTGAACCAGTCGAAGAAAAGGTGAAGGCAAAGGGCGAAGTTCGATACAGAAGAAACCGGCTTGCCTATATTGTCATCGATTTTGATGTACAAAACTTCTTTGCAAACGAACACGGGGTAGATCTCGAATCTTTCCATGTAAACCTTTCCAAAATTCAGACGGTCATGCAGCCTATTGCTCTCGGCAAGTTGGCAGAAATGTACATCTATTACGATTCGGAGCTGAAGAAACGCAAGGATATGAAGAAGATGGAGCTTGAAAGACTTGCAAACAATACAAAACGGCTTGTTCGGTCGTTCAAAAGCGACGTGCCTCAGGCAGAAGAAGTGGCCCACTCTCTCTTCGAAGGCAAGCTACTGTCGCTTCGAATACAGCGTTTGGGTGTAGCCATTCCATTGGATGTGTCCTCTGACGCTGGATTTAATTCACCGAAGGAAGTCAATGCGCTTTTATTCTCGATCACATCAACCGAATTCTTTACAAAAAGCATTGAAAAAAGCTCTGCAACACTGGAGAACATTACCTTGCAGTTTGTCAAGAAGTTTGATCAGCTCAATGAAGATCATTTCTTGGCGGATAGACATCCACGTATGAATCAAATGCACTTGCCTTGTATTGCTTGTCAGGTGTATACGCAAGGTGAAAGCCGTCGTAAGGTTGTTAAGATCGATGCAAAAGTGGGCGGTTTCGAGGTGGACATTGATGGAGCCATTGCGGACTATATCAATAATCTCAGTATCATCTACGTCAAGTGCATGGATCGAGTGGATGCATTTACAGCCAAGGCAAACCTCATGGGCCGATCGGAATCTACGAAAGAGACCACAAATAGCGAGGTTGTGCACTTGGACATTGAAGGTGTCTTTGAATATCAAAGTGGTGTTGTGCGGATGTATCCGAAGCGTCATTCAGGCGAAGCTAGTCGCAAAAAGAACCCCTCGAAATCACTAAAGATCAAGCCTATCGAACCATATTCCAGACTGCCTGCGGATGCCAATGTAGCAACGATCAAACTACCTGGACTGAGCATACGAACTTCCTATCAAACACGTTTGGGAGCAGATGCGTCCAACTCTGCCATACCAAAGCGGTTGCATGCTGATATTTTGGTGCATGAAAGCGAGAACGTCCTGCATCCTTCTCTGGTTCAGTTCCTTCGCGAAGTCATCGCAGGGCTCAAACTGGGTATACAGCAGTCGACAGAACGAAAGGCTGTGAGAGCATCCGAATCAGATGATATCAATCTCAATGCATCGCTCTTCCTTCGATTATCCCGATCCAAGCTGGACCTTAGTTGCCAACCACTCTCTAAGGTGGTGTGTTCTTTGAGCTGGGACGAAGGCGAGTTCTTGATGACTTCCTTTTCTGATGAAGCAACGTCGCGAACCATGAGCTGTATTGGTTCGCTCCGCGACATTTCGGCACAAGTCAAGCATCACTTTTCGCCCGAGGCATGCTTAGCTGCCAGGATTGATCGCTTCTTAGTGAACACAATGCTTACGTCTCAGCGTGGGCGTGAAGATAGCCAAAACGACGATGCCATCTCAATTATCTTGAAAGCATCGACCATCCATGGTGATCTCAACGTTCGTCACCTGCAGGACCTGTTGATCTTGTTTTCCCACTGGTTCCGACAGCCTGATCCTCTGTCGTCCCCGACATCTTCCAAGGAATCCAATACGGATGAGTTACCAGTGCTACCACAAGCCCAGCCGTTTGCAAGATACCTTGTCTTTGAAGCGTCCGTCATCAATCTTTCTGTCGATATGGGTCAAGCGATTGGCAAGATCATGCTGGAGCCACGAAGTCTTATTCTGCACACGTTCAATATACCACGGGATTCAATAGGCTTGAATGTATTCCTGAATTCCATCAACGTGGTATCCGAAGGGAGATTGTGCGGTGATGCGTTGTTCGAGCGCATCATGATTGAAGGCGAAGTCAAAATGAAAGAGTCGGCTCATACAGCTTCTTTCTGCACTGTTCTGGATGGTTTCCGAGCCACCTACGAGTATGAGTACCAGAATATCCTGGATCTTGTGCAAAAGCCGATCGTGTTCCGGTCAGCGATTCAGCCAGGGAACGATACCTATGAGATTACAGCAACGATGAACATGAGTCCGATGGTCGCAAGGCTCTCGATCAAGACCGTACCAGTCATTATTACCATGTACCGCAGATTTAGCGAGCTACTGGAAAAGAAAAAGGCTGAAGCAGGTGTGCTAGACCGCCTTTCTATAACGGAGGAGAACGTTACCGTGCCGAAGGATGATGGGCAGCCTCCACCACGAGGCCAGAAGATCCACAGCACGATCCAGATTTGTCTTGATTCGGTTGACATTATTATCTATCCGAATCAGTTCCAGGATCAAGACAATGTGGAGATTCGCGCGCGACACCTCATAGCTGCGCTAGAACAGTTGTCCATGACGGAGATCCGTCGTATGCTTGCTATGAGTTTTGCTAATGCTGCTTTGCTAAAGAACGTCCCTGGTGCGGCCATTATGAAGCATCAAGATGAAAAAGGGGGCACTGTTATCTTCGGCATCCCGTCAACTAAGCTCACAATGGATTCAACTCAGATACAACGCAATGTGGACCACGTCTTCTCAACTGACTTTGATGGGCGAATCAACGTGTCACTCAACCTCGGATTGATCAAATATTTACAGGAAATGAGTCATATGTTTACAACACAGCTTAACCGTGCTTTGGATGATGTTGCAGTTCAACCGACATTTCCCAATGAAGAGTCACCCAGCTTAGACAGTTCGATTTCCACTCAGCAGAGGCCGATGCAACGTGGCGATACATCCTCAGAAATAGGTCCGTCATCACCATCGTCATCGCAGACAACCAGTGAACTCATCTATACGACAAACCAACCTGTGGGCTTCCATCCACAATTGCAAGTGATGGGTGACGCGACGCCACCTGTAGAATGGCTTGGATTAAAGCGGGAGAAGCTTCCTGCCATCGTTCACGAAAACATTACAAAAAATCTGGATGAAATTATCCAAGCGATCTGGGAAATGGCAGAGACTCAAACGCATAAATTAGCAAATGTTCCATAAATATTTTTCAATTAAAGAAAACTGTATCATTGGATCAGTTATCCCTAAGAAAGTCCTAGAATCTAAGTTATTTGTATGTTTGTATACTGTTAGTTGCCACGTGGCACAGGATCAATGGAATGAAATGTCCATTACACAAGGACTATCACCGTTGCAACTTTGAACAGGAGGTAATTTTCCTTGTATGAAGAAATAATTAACTACAAATGATTTCGGCGCATCATCAACAAACCGAAGAAGCTCTCCAGCTAACATGCGAACATATGCGTTCCGGGAAGCTCTGTAGGAGTGGACCTAGCCTGGCCAGTACGCTTTTGTGCGAGCGAAGAGTAGTCCCGTCCAATCATCTGCCGACTTGTTCTTGTGCTGACGTCAATTTCAAAACGTTCGTGCGAGAGTGTACCGCAAAGAGTATTCCCCGACTTCAGTACTTTTTCTAGCGATCCACACGATGCCACCAAAGAGAAAAGCAGCAGCAGCAGCAGAAGCAGCGGTAGCCAAAGAAGCAGGAGTAGTCAAAGAAGCAGAAGTACCCAAAGAAACCGATGAGTCAAGTTCAGCATCAACAAATGGTGGACTTGCCGAGCGAATGCAAAAATTGAATGAACTTCGGAAGCGACGGGTGAGAATGATAATGCTTAATCCAGCCACTTGTAAAACTCACAGTGTCGAGGGAAATAACAATAGAGGACAGAAGTGGAACAAGGCAATCGTCGTGATCGTAATTTGGAGTTCCAGCGTAGCAAAGAGAATCCAAGATTGGAGGCTCGTCATGAACGAAAACGCCAGGAAGCGTTGAAGATCCTGGAAAAACAAGATGCTAAAGATAAAGGCGAAGATTACGAAAGGAAACAGTTCTGGAAGTATTCTGCTGAATCTGTCGAAGCTTGGGAAAAGAAGATGGCGAAGAAAGCCAAAATGGCAAATACTGGATTCGCAGGTAAGAGATGGGATCTAATGAATGGCGATCAAAGACTAATCGATGAACGAACAAAAAAAAAAAAAGATCACACTCAGGCTGCACACAAGAAGTATATTAAACTGATGTCTGATTTCAAGCCAGACATGGGTGCTTATGCCGATAAGAAGTTGGAGAGTATTGCACGTGCAATCCGCAACGGCGAGGATCCTTCTGCTATTTCAAGCATTGCAAATAATCTTGACTATGCGTCAATGGATGACACACCATCAAAGGATGCATTAGACCGATTAGCCGACGATGTGAAGAAACAGTACGTCTTCCTATTGTTACCATATTGTGTTTAAATTCTTTCTTAGGATCCTGAAACGTGAGACACGTTCTCGTGATCGCAAGGAGACCACCGACGATATCTCCTGGATTAACGAAAAGAACAGAGTGTTCAACCAGAAAATCGCTCGCTTTTATGATAGGTACACTAAGGAAATTCGTGAGAACCTTGAACGAGGCACCGCGTTGTAAATAAATACAGGCTTAATTTCTCTTAAACAACGAGCATTGCAACGATAGTAGTCCATGTTAGTTCCTATGTGCTGAAACCAGGAATTTGGCAGGATTATCTGTTCGCTCTTATGCTCCTTGCTTTCATCACGATCATCGTCATTGAGGCGATTCTAGGGAATATCATGACTTTGCTTGTACAGCCTAACGATATAGACATCCAATCTTTGGTCCTTGGTTCTTTGTTACAAGATAGACCCTTCGTCACAACCATCGAAGTCGATAAGACCGATTTAAGGATATCTGCAGCTGTACAACATATTAAGAGCTTTAAGGAGTATACCCAGTTTCTGGGTCGACATGACAGATGAGTCTCCGGATATTAAACGTCTTTCCCACGGCAGGAGAATTGAAGAAGTCGAAATGAATGATGTTAATCAATTAGAAAGCTGCTTACAAAGAGGACCTCTATATTATTCTTGCGTAGTTTTGCGCCTTTCGTTACTCAGCTACACAGTTTCCTCGTAGCTTTCCTTTCGCAAGTGCAACGTTTGTGCCATATCTTCCCTGTTTCCTTTCATGAATCTCCACTTGCAAGTCGGAGACTTTCTGTCATTTCCGAATTACTCCTTAACTTTCACCCAGCATATGTATTACATATAGCATTAGAGTAGTTACCATCATTATGGCGGTAGATACACAATGTACGTGTAATAGGTGCTATCGAGAAAAGATTGATCTCGTTTTTCCAAATGCATCTTTTTTCTAAAAAAAAAGGGGGGAAAGTTGATCGTTAGTTTCTGAGAAGAACCTCTAGATAATAGAGTAAGACACAAACCTTCAATATATTGAAGACGAATGCACTAAGCAGATAAATGACCTGAAATAACTCAACTGAGAATGCATTTTATCATCGTTATCTCTCTCTATTGTGAACAATCGCGTGGGAAAAATGGTCCGTAAGGTACTGACTGATCTTGAATTCTACAAGTCGTCGCACAAAGTTGCAACATGTTCTGTTATACGTTACTCAAACTTACTGATCACAAGACGTCACTTGTTCGAGTGTTTAAAATAATGCTGACAAACAAGTAAACCTCTGCTCTATAACGGGATGTAGGCTTGTTGCCGGAAGCATATGACAAGTACAGTCCTCGGGAAAGTATTCATGTGCGCGGCGCTGCAACTGATGCAAGTATATAGTCAAAAGCAAGTGATGTAAAAACGGTACTTCTGCTGCAGTTGAATATTAAAGAGGTAGCACAATAAGATAATCAATTGATGAAGGGAGAAGTGGAGAATCCAAGATTAATATTGTCGCTTCATGTTTCAGCTAAAACATAATCTAAAACACATTACGGGATAAAGTCTGTGGACAGTAACGTCTACTTCCACAAACTTCGCTTTGCTGCTTGTGTTATGCACCTTACATCTACTTGACACAGTCAGGTACAGAATATATTACCTATGAAAAATATTTGTTGCCTTCTTGCAATGGCTCAATAAAGCATGTGGCCTCCACAAACTTCAAGGACAGCATGCCGTTCTTCCATGAAAGTGTCTTCCAGCTGCGCGGCCTTACGGATCACTGTCTCCTCTTTGACAACCGGTGTTCCAACTCATCCTAAAGGTATTCAAGTGAATTGAAGTCTTGCTATGTGTGGGCCAGCCTCGCATAAAGGAGAGATCGCGATTGCCCTTGCACAGTTGCATATAATCGTCTCCCTGATATTTCGTTCCATAAATATTCTCTCCATCCTCGTACAAGACATGGACGCAACCACCGTTGTCAAGGGCACAGAATCCGGACTCACGGCTCCATATCACCTTATGTCATTGGCCATGGATCCAATCTGCCTGCTCCTCTAGCCACCTGAGTCTTTCGGCCTTGTAGGCCTCCGTTAATTTCGATCTACAGATGTGGCGATATGAAGAAAAACTCCAATTTTGTTAGCTGTATTGCATGCTTCGGAGAGTGTCGCGTAATGAATCTTCAAACGTACGCGCGGATTGCGGTGGGTGGTACATCCAACAGTTCGGCATGCGCGCTTGGTGATCTCTCCTTCAACCTCCCTCCTCTCGGTTTAGATGCTCTACACCTAGCCTCATCAATGTGATTACAATGCCATATATAGCTAATACTCCAGACCCTGACTTCGGCATCGACACCATATGACACGTTTATCTGACTCACTCCATAAATCATGGTGTGTGCTGCGCCTCTGAAAATTCAGAGTTTTGCTTGTAACATGTGGTAGAAAGATATGTGAGTGACATAAGAATAGCTTTATAACGAAAAGAAGAAAAGAATAGTCGAGCATTACTGATTTTTCACGATCCTTCGTGGATCTGTGGCCTTGGTAGTGTATCTCAATATAACGTCCTCTCTTCAACAACAGATACACATCGTGAAACGAAGAAGAAAAGAGGCGTTCACTTCCAAATGGGACCTTCTCCTTTGATCTATCATTGTGACTGATTATTTTGCTCTTTGGTTGGCCATACTGCTTTTGTATGCTTTTGCGACACCAGCCAAAGTGATATCATTTGAAGCAATAAAGCCGCAATTGATCAATAAACTTTGGCTTCTCCCGCTGTCGATAATGTTTGACGTAGTGGTTACTGCAATCGGCTTCTCGTGAATGCGGAGAACTTCTTGGCGAACAATAGGAACTAATGCGGAGCAGATAGTTCAACAAGCTTTCACTTGATTCCCACCGAGATTTGAAAGAGCGATATAAGCATCGGGTGTCGCTTTTTCTTTTTGCAACGATCTTTGATAACTTCGAATTTTCTGGCAAGGGCAATTGATCTCCGCACTTTTCTTCTCCATCATCGCCACCTCTTTCTGGGAAGAACTGTAGTAGTAAACTACCTCTGCACAAGAAAAGACTACGTGTCATTACGTCCGACATTGGGGGAGATGTTACTATTTGTTAAAGTCCGTGGCACCGAACTCAAAAAAAAAAACTTTCATTGGCAAGCACCCCTTCACATGTCTTCCTATGAGTCACGGATAGCGGGATTTTATCCTTGCACATAAACGGTCTTCTAAGTTCTGATATGAACGGAGTTTCTTGCGTCGAGTCGAGTAGAAACTGCACGAATCCAGCTCATTTGATAACAAAAGGATATGGAACGAAACGAGACCTAATTATGACCAAAATTTTCACAGGGGATTGTTAGGAAAAAGGTACTTCGTTTGATCGACCTTCTTCAGCACGTGAGTTATTTCAAATTCCGAGGTTTCTCCTTCTTGTTGTTATGTTTATTTCATGTGATTGTGATACATGTGCAGTTTACTTGGGCAGTGCGTTTTATTTTCGTTCATATAACAATATAAAAGATTTGACGTACGATGTGCGAAAAGAAAAAAAAAGTTTTTCTCAATTATTTGGGTGGGGCTGATGGCGCAATCCATGCGTATAATTCTTCCGATCCGCGGCGATTGGTCCCCGCTGTAATCCGTCCGACCGACCGGACCAATACCTGCAAGCGCCGGATGTGGTAAGAGATTAAGATCTACTGCATGATTGGCCCGATAAGCATAATCTGTCTACCAAAATATCTCGTTGCCGGGTTTCGCCTTGCTAAAAAAAAATAGAAAAATAGAAAAATAGAGTATGTAAAATATATGAGTAGTCTCTTTGTTATTTTTTTTATTCATTTTCGGCAAAGGCCAAGGTAAACAAAGAGTTTGTTCTAAAAGAAAAAAAAATACACAAAAATGAGAGGGAAACCATGGTTACCCAATGAGTGATGTATCACGGTCCGTTGGGGGGGAAAAGAAAGGGGTTTAGTCTGGATGAGTCACACAAAGAGAAAGAAAAACGAAAACCAAGCCAATGATTTCGTTGGGCCAAAAAAAAACCACCTTGTACACCTTGAGTCATGAAATAAAGCGACAACCGTCTTTACAGAACACACACAAAAGAAAATGTATGAATGCTAATCCATGTCTACAATGAAAAAATAAAATAGTGTTATGGGGTGAGTGTATTTGTGCATGTTGCATCGATGCAAAGTGTGTGAGAGTGAGTATATGTATGCATTTTTATGTGCACTAGACGTTTCGTATGCGAGTCCGTCCGCGCTTTTTTAAAAAAAGAAAAAAGTATAAAAGCGCTGAACCTTGTTTTGTCCTTCTTCTTTTCTTTGTTTTCTTCATAAAACCCAAAAACAACACCGTCTTTTTCACATCCCACACTCACTCAATCCCTGGCGGTTTGTGCGCGTGCTTATGATGACCGGGACCGATGATTACTTGCTGTTGCCATCCTCCGACTTGTTTGGCGGTAAGGACCCGCTCCTTTTCTTTCAAGACCCTCTTCCATCACCTACCTCCGAAAGCAACTTCCCCTCCCCTACCTCCTCGACCGATTCCATTGACACACCAAGCTCAGCCTTTTTTGATCCTGCTATTCTGAACCTGCCCAGCTCCGTTCTGGAATCCTTGTCCATGCTGTACCAGCAACAACAACAGCAACAGCAACAGCAACAAACGGCGGTCGAGAACTTTGATCAATTTGTCAAGTTTGAAGAAGACTCCACAACGACGGCTACTTCTGCGGTGACATCGCCGGAGACACCTGCTGTGGAGACAATTCCTACGACACCATCCACGCCCGCGAAACCTAAAACAAACCGTCCTCCTCGTCAGTTGGAGTGCTACAACTGTCATGTTACCAAGACTCCGCTGTGGCGACGTACTCCAGACAGAGCTCATTCGTTGTGTAATGCTTGTGGACTTTATTACAAACAGTATGGTACGCATCGCCCCTTACATATTCGTCAAAAGCAACAACAACAACAATCCTCTTCCAACGCTACTACTACTACTACTACTACCGCTACTACTGCTACTACTGCTACTACTACGCCTTCGACCAAAGCGGCTGTCAAACAGTTGTCTCCTTCGGCTACACCGCCTCCGACCACGCCTCCCACGGTGACGATGGCCGAGGCTGCTGCCAATTTGTTGCGTCCTCTTTTGAGTCAACCAGCTCCGATCCATCCTTGTCAAGCCCATCAAAGCTGTGTCAATTGTTCCCAGACACAAACACCATTGTGGCGTAAGAATGAACGAGGCGAACCTGTATGTAATGCCTGCGGTCTTTATTCCAAGCTTCATCAACGTGATCGACCTCTTGCTATGCGTAAACAGTCCATTCAGAAACGTCGTCGTAGCGATGCTGAGGAGAATGAAGAAGTGATGGATGAAGAAGAAGAAGAAGGAAACACGAGACCTAGCAAGATGGCTAATACTACGAAAGCTGCGAAGGAACTCAACGAAATCGATGACTCACGTTTCAAGAGCCTGTTGAGCAGAATGAACACTGAACAAATGCACGGTTTCTTGGGGATGCTGGAACGTCGTTGTGAGATTCTACGATCGTTGTTGTATCCTGACAACTGAAACTTCCTTCTATTTTATTCTTTTCTTTTTTTTTTTTTTTACTTGTATATTTTTCTTTTTGTCTGATATTTTTTTCTTTTTTTTACTTTTCTGTTTCTTCAGAAAACTTTGTATATGTTCAACACATACCATTTAAAAACGAGATGCCCTTTTTTTTTTCTTTCTTCAACAGGGTTTAACTCAAAAAACAAACATTTGCATCCTTTATTTAATATATACCGTTCAACACTCAAAATCTTTTTTTACTCCAACATCTCCAAAAAAATAAATTCTACTCTTCGCAATGAAAAAAATTTTTTTTTTTTTTATCTATATAATGTTTGTGGGTTACCTTGGCAGTAAAATTTGAGCTAATCACAGTTCATGAAGAACGAACGTGGGGCCACGTTTGGAACTCCGTGAGGATCTTCGTCGATAATTCTTCTTGAATAGCAGGTTTATTATTTTGTTAGCCAGCTAAAGCTTTTGATTTGTTCTCAAAGAGGATCTGTATTATTCGATGCCCCACGTCAACTATTTTCAAAGAGCGCAAACGGACGTGGGTCACCTCATGGCTACACAAAAAACGCAACATTTCAACTGTGTACCTCTTTCTTTTTTACGTCTTGCCCCATTCAAAGCATAAGGTGGTTAGACAATTCAAATTAGACGTTTAGTAATTGTGTAGCATTGTGCTTTATGTTCGTTTTCATCAATAGAAAAAGGAACACTTGTAATTCAGCCACATATTCAGGGCCGCTGTCGGTTTCATATTGGTTTCCGAAACGCAAACCATAAAAAAAAATAAAAGGAAAAACGAGAATCAGACTTCCCGTTACTAAGAAGCACACCTTTGAACCTAACAATAGTGTATTCAGTCACTTCTTTTAGCTCTACTATTTTCACTTTCTATGAAGTATACCAGTTAATAATAAACGGTGCAATCCCTAAACGAGACGATCTACAACTGTTATCGGTTGGAAGGGGTTAGATGGGTAGGATCGTTGTTGCACCTGTGTTTCCTTAAGAATGAATTCATAAGATGTAAGCCTGCATTGATATTCACTCATTTGGTTCTATACTGAGGGACATCTCCATATCTCGATCATGGTTGTATCACCCACTTGTACAAAGTGCGATCAACGCAAAAAAAAAAAAAAAAAGGTTCAGAGTAAAGGCAAACGTTTGTCTGTTTTGTTTCAGAAGGAATTAGGAAAACCAGCTCTTTTTATTTTTTAAGAAACTAAATTAAAACGAAGGGTCGGAAATATACAGTAAAGCAAAAAAGCATGAAGATTTTGTTTTATTAAGCATTGTTGCTGTTGCCTTGGCTCAACACACGAGCGGCATGGTTTGTCTGGACGGAAGAGAATCGGCGCACTTCCTTGGGGTCCATGCTCATCTTCTTGCCCTTGCTCAAAAGCTTCTTGCCAAAGTTGCGGGGTTGCTCCAAAGACTTGAGCGAACGAGTGCGGTTGGCATAGTAGCGAGCAGAGGAGGTACCGGAGATGGCAGAAGCGCGGCGAGAAGAGGTACCGGCCATGGGGGTGCGGGTCTCTTGCAGACTGTTCTTCGGTTCGTAGAAGTACTGCATGGCGAACTTGATGAAGTCAAGGGGCACAAACCAGATAAAGTTCCAGATCCAGACAATACCAGCCCAGGACCAGCCACAACCACGGATGTAGGTGAAAGGCCAGTCAGCGTACACAGCAATGAAAGTGGCAACAAGCTGAGCAACGATGAAGGCAATCATCAACATGACGGAGGGACGTTCCATAAAGAAGAAGCCGCGGGAACGGGTAACGAAGATCAAACCTTGAGAGATAGTAGAGACTTGCAAGTACACAATAGAGTGGTACATGTAGTCGTTGGGATCAGCGTACCATTCGACACCAAAGTGGTCCTGGAAGAAGCTGGTCTTGAAGACAACAGCGAAGAAGACAACGGTGGAGGCGGCAAGGTAAAGACCATAGACGATGGCATAGGTGAAAATTTCGCGCAAGTTCCACGAATCGGGGTAGGGAGAGGGCTTGACGCGATCGGTAGAGATAGTCATGATAGTACCGTCGTTGAGGATAGCCAAAATCAAGACCATGAAAGGAGGGAAGTCATGCTGGAAGGCCCAGCAAAGGATGGCAAAACCAACAACGACACGAATGGTAACGGAACAAGTATAGATAGAGTAGTTGCGCATACGTTGGAAAATCTGGCGGGAACCAATAATGGCCTCCACAATGACAGACAAACCAGGCTCGGTCAAGACAATATCGGCAGCGGAACGGGCAGCGTCGGAGGCATCAGCGACGGCAATACCGACGTTAGCCTTGGAAAGAGCGGGAGCATCGTTAACACCGTCACCAGTCATGGCAGTCATGTGGCCCATGGCCTGAAGACGCTCGACAATCTCGTACTTGTGTTCAGGGTAGACACCAGCGAAACCATCACACTGCAAGACCATCTGGTCGACATCAGTGTAACCGGAACCGGCGGGAGGACCTTCCTTGAGGGTCTTGGACAAGAACATGTTGTCGCCCATACCAAGACGACGACCGGTCTCCTTACCAATAGCAAGCTGATCACCAGTGATCATCTTAACTTGAACACCAAGAGCAATAGCACGGTCAATGGTTTCCTTGGTATCGGAACGTGGGGGATCGTAGATGGGCAAGAGACCAATGAGACGCATACCCTTGCCTTCACCCTCAACTTCACCGCTGGGGACTTCATCAACAGCGACGGCCAAGGCACGGAGACCACGGCGGGCAAACTCATCGACATCATCGTTCAAGGCCTTGATCTGCTCCTCAGTCTTGTCACGGGTGCAGAGATCCAAAATGGTGTGGGACATACCCTTGGTAACACGGCAGACAACACCGTCAGCCTTGCGGCGGTAGGTGATTTCGGTACGCTTGTTAACGGGGTTGAAGGGCTTGAATTCGAGTTCTTCAATACCATCACGGGCCAAAGCGGGGTCGGGAAGAGAGTTGACAATACAGAAATCAATGGCATCCTGGTTCTCCGTACGCGAAGCGAAGGCAGAGAGCTTGATGATCTCATCACCATCGAATTCGGCGTAGGTCTTGATAGTGGGCTTGTCGACGATCAACTTGTTAAGGGTCAAAGTACCAGTCTTGTCAGAGCAAAGGATGGTGACAGCAGCCATTTCTTCAATGGCAGTGACACGGGTGACAATGGCCTTGTGCTCAGCAAGCTGCTTGGCACCAATAGCAAGGGTAACGGACAACACAGTAGGCATGGCAATAGGGATACCACCAACGAGCAAGACAAGGACGTTGTCAATACCACGACGGTAGTCATACTTGAAAGCAGCATACTGGACAATGATGACGATAACCAAGAAGATACCGATGGTGCACAAACAGAAGTTACCGATTTTGGCCAAAATGGTCTGCAAATGGCCAACATCTTCACCAGCATCACCAACGAGCTTAGCAGCACGACCGAAGAAGGTGTTAAGACCGGTACCAATGACAACGGCCTCACATTCACCCTGCTTGACAGTAGAACCAGAGAAAACTTCATCACCGGCTTCCTTACCAACGGGCAAGGATTCACCAGTAAGAGCAGCTTGATCGATGGAGACCTGACCGTGAGCCTATCACAGAAAAGATAAAAAAATTTTTTTTAGTCGATCGGGTCGGGCCGGACTTTTTTTTAAAAAAATAAAAAACTTACAGTGATCAAACGACCATCAGCGGGGACGACATCACCAAGCTTGATGCTGATGACATCACCGGGAACCAATTCAGCGGCCTCCATGACTTTCCATTCACCGTTACGCTTGACTTTACATTCGGGAGCAAGAGATTCCATAAGAGCCTTCACAGCGTTACCGGCTTGACGTTCTTCCATAAAACCAATGATAGAGTTTGCCAACAAGAGCAGAACGATACCAATAAAATCGGGATAATCCGGGGGCTTTCCCTGACCGTTGGCCAAGGCAATAGCAACGATGGCAGCGGCTTCCATGACCCAGGAAAGGGGATTCCACATGAAACCGAGGAATTGAAGGAAGGGGTTGACTTCCTTCTGTTCCAATTTGTTAGGACCGAACTTTTCGATACGTCGGGCAGCTTCTTCGGCAGAAAGACCATTTTGGGACGTTCTATTCGATAAAAGGAAATGTTACTGCTAAAGTTCAAATTTTTTTTAAGCCAGGTACCGGAGAATCCTGAGAATTACCCGGTACAAGGCGGAAACTCAAAAAAGAAAAAAATTGATTGGGATGACAACATACTGTAAAAGTTGGAAAACATCGCCAGGTTCCATGGTCGACAAATCGAATTTGTCCTTATCGTAAAGTTCTTCGACGGTCAACGTCGTAACATCGCCATTGATTGTTTGTTTTTTAGCTTCCTCGGCCATTTTGGGACGGTTTGGTGGAGGTTAAGAAAAAGAAAAAAAGGGAAATCTATAAGTTGCTATACAGCGCAACAAAAAGTATACAAGTACTCTATAACAATGTACGAGAGGAAAAAAAGGGAAGAAGAGGGGTGGTGAAAAGGAAGAGAAGGATTGGGAAAAATTATCAACTTCGAACGAACTTCTCCATCCTTTTTATATCAAAAACTCCATTAAAAAAAATTACAGAAACTCAGCAAGAACTAAGGGGCACATCTCCCCAATTGGGAATCCTCATCAAATTTTTTTTTTTTTTCACCGTCAATCGTGTCTCAGCGGAGCCTAAGATGATGTTCGTCACCGCACATTGGATAAGTATTTGACCCCGCACTCCCGCGATGTTCCCGTCCCAGTAACATAGCTATGCGTATATGTTTTTCCCTCCCTTCCGTTTCTCTGGTTATATCGCCATAGCAACTAAAAATTACTTCTTCATTATTATCACTAAATACAAAAGTCTTCCCCCAAACTTATAGGAAAGAAAGAATGAAGAAAGTAAAAGAGATATAAAAAAGACTTAAACCCTAACAATGGGATCAGGGGTTCAGCTAATTTTTTTTTTCTGATCTGTGCTTTGTTGTACCTTTTTGACACTAAAAAAAATTGTTTTCGTTCCCGCCAAACCTTTTTTCCCTTTTTTTCTCGTAGTTTTTTTTTCTAAATGAGAAACACATCATATCATTTTTCGTCGTCATGGTTTTCTCCAATTCCTTTTCGCAAATAAGAGCGATGATGTGATTGGGTTTTCAGGTTTCTGACAAAGTTAATTTTATTGGTTCATCTTTTATCACCCGGTCAATTTATTATCCGCTAAAGTGAACATGTTCCCTTTGCCCCCTTTCTTACTTTATTTCGAAAAGTCTGCGTTGAATAGGCTATTGGCTGTAGGCGATTCTGTCGGATTATCGGGCGTTGCAACCGGAAGTCACTTATCTTTATCGTACTACCTTACTTAACATTTCACACGATCCTCTATATATTATCAAGGTCATTCTACTTCATTTTATTTTATCTTCGGCCATGTCCGAAGATGGATATCCAAGAAAGAAAAAAAAAGTCTAATCAATAATAAGTTCCAGGAGTATGAGATACGTGATTGGGAACCAGTAAAACATATACTGTTTCAAGATTTTGTCCAAACAAGGTTTTAGCAAACAAAAAAGTTTCACAAAGGGTAAACTGTATGATCAGCGGTTCGAAAAAAAAACACGTGGAACGGGCGGCAAAAGCTCGGGTCTAAAAAAAAGTTGCCACGATAATTGGGAAGGGGGGTTCACAGCTAATCGCTGATGTGGGGCACAATTGCACAAGATTCAATATCAGGGAGATCCATTCGTTTTCGGGGATTCATCCTACAATGATGACGCACATCGACCTTAATTTTTTTTTTGCATTTCGCTTTTGTCACGTATCTTGTTTTGGTTATTCAACGTGAACTGTAGACCAAATGGTTATGGACGTCCTGACAAGTGCTAAATTTATTGCTGAGGTTGCCATGACGATGTCGCGCCTCATTTTTTTTTAACATGTCGCCATCATGGCATTTCAGCATAGTCGTCATGTTTCCATTCCTGTCGAAAACGTGGATCGAGCAGCAGACGTGGCAAGTTTTATTTAGAAGTAACACACAACAGGCAGCTGATATGCGCAGTATGTGCCAGATTCTAGCCAACATGAAATTACGTCGTTACAGTACAAAGACTTGGAAAGATCATCCACTACACCCGAAAACGGCAGATCGTTCAACCGTTGACTGGTAAAAAGAACAGCCAGCCTATCTCTTTTTTTCGTTTTTTTAAAATTATCATCTATCACAAGGATCTTCCTGATCGATTTGTTGAATTTTTCATTTTGGAGTGACCTGGACGTGCAGGATCGGACAAAGCCGCATCCAGATCGGTATGCAATCCAATATGGTAGCACTTACTATACAGGTTACTGGTCCCTTTGCGCAGCCATTCGTCGAGGTAAGCCCCCGTAAAGCTGTCATTTCACGTTTTCTATTGACGCAAGGAGGATGAGGGGAGCAGCAATGGATCAGGGTATTCCCGTCACAGACGCTGCTTATTATTTTCGGGATGCTTCGGATCGTCAATTGGCAGAGATTTTTTGTTCAGATACCAAAGAACAAGTCCCTTTGTTGCACGAACGTATCCGTGTGATGCGTGAAGCTGGTCAAATTTTGTGTGAGGTAATCATTTTACCTCTATTCTTTCGCGGTCTTTTTAACCCTCTTTTAGAAATTCAATGGCACCTTTGCCACATGCATTGAACAATGTAACAAATCCGCTGCAAAGCTGTTGGATATCATTGTCACCAATTTCCCATCATTTCGTGATATCCATCAATTCCATGATCGTCCAGGTAAATATATAAGCAAAAATAAATAAATAAAAAAGAAAAAAAAAAGGTTGAATGGCCGAAAGGATAAGAGCTTTGTTGTTCACGTTCTCCGTACAGTCGCTATTCTGAAACGGGCCCAAATTCTGATTGCCGACCTCTGGTATAACCAAACAAAGTGAATTGATAATCATTGACCCAAACTGGCGTTTTAGGGCGTGCTTTGATGGACAAGATTATGGTGACTTTATCGACATTGATACAATCACTATGTTCGCGGATTATCGGTAAGTGTGATTTATCAGCAACCAAAAAAAAAAAAAAGACCTTGCTTATATGAAGTACATGTATTCACTCTTAAAAGCGTCCCACAGGTATTTAAAGGATAACCTAACTACCGATAGCTTTGGTCCCTTAAAAAGTATATCTATTCTAATAGGCGTTGCACTATCTTGGTTTACTGGAGTACTCGCCTAACTTAATTGCCAGACTCGAACGGCGCGAAAATTTACCTTCAGGCTGCGCTGAAGAAGTCGAAATTCGCGGAAACTCCATCTGGGCTGTTGAATTAGTCAGGCGTCGCATCTTGGAAAAAAAGCAAGAGGATGACCAACAGCCCATTAACGCCATCCTTTTGGATTTCTACATTTGGGATTTCGCAAAAGAACATCAGGATGAAATGACCATTCCCACACATTGTACACGTAGCTGTTTTTACTAAGAAAAATAAAAACCATCAATTAGACCACTGCTACATTTGACGCTTCCGCTATACTGTCTGGACAGAAACGGATCCTGCTTGGCTGTGCTATCACTAATTTCATCCCGGTGCCGGCACTATTTTTTTGCGTCTAATCCGTCGGAAAAAACATCAAGCAGGCTGAAACCAAAACAAACAATCAGCTTCGACACTTTTTTTCTTTGCTGAGCGAAACAAATAGTACGTACAATGTTACAAATATGGACGTAATCAAATTCCCGGTAGACGCCTTTTCATTCTTGTAACACTACACCATACGGATTTGTTTTGGTAATTCCAGTAGATTCAGCCCGAACTTCATATAAGTAGGCAAATAAACTATTTTTTGATTGGCTCAACTTCCCGATATCCGAGACATAGTCTAAGTTTTCGACAAGAAGATCACAGACATCTGGAGTACAGAGGTGCTACGATCTGATCGTTCTTTTCAGCGGGTGTGTGCGCTGCCGGAAATTCTTGCAATAGACATCATCTAGAACATTTACCTCATGATCTCCCACAAGTGCCCAAAAATTGGATCCATTTTTGGAAATTCATAAAGATAGAACTTTCTTGTGTTTAATGCATGCATGCCTGCTAATCTGCATCAACCAAGGTGGGTTCCTGTTATAGCAATGGCGCCTACGGACCGAGATGTATTACTGCAGCAAAGCTTATTACTGTTGTAAGGGACCGCATGCAGCATTCGCAAGATCCATTCCACAAAATAGATACTTTGCAGCGAGATTTCTGCCATATCCCTTGTGATCTTCCTTCGAGTAAATTAGTTCTTTTTTGCATTGAGCACTTTTGTGCAACATCTCCAAATGTGGATGGGACATATATCTATTACGATACTACATGAAAGCAGTACTCTTACAAACAGTAAATGAGCAATACGATAAACCGTGCGCTTGTGAAGACGGAGACTGCATTGATAGTATTGGGATTACATAATTCTCGTTGAGGCTCACTCTAGTAAGGCACAGCTATATTTCTTTTTTTTTTTGGTGCTGACAAGGTTAGTATTATAAAACATTAATGACAACGGAGATAGGCCGATGTACAAGTTTACAATATAATCATATGCCAATTTCGACGCTGTCTTGCCGACGCGGATGTGCCATCGGTCAAAGACTTTGTAGCGTAGAGGAGAAGAATATTATCCTTGATTCATGCCCCTCAAACTTTACAGCAACCTGTTTGATTCTCAACTTTCCGCTTGAAACAAGTATTGTGCTAGCAATCTCGTAAGCTAAGTATTTTCATTTGCCCTAACAAGCGTTATCTTTAAGCTTGTACAAAAAAGGATAATGTCTTTATGAATCGTATCTTTGTAAATATTACATATTTATGATGATATAAGACTCATGCACCTTATTAAATGGTTGTTGACAGGAATCACTTACCATGTTGGGCGATTTAGCACAAAGTTTTACCTCTTTTCATCATACCGTCGTCGTCAGAACCCTTCTTGCTTGCTGCTGCCTTACGCGATCTAAACCTATAGTGAAAATGAATGAAACGTAACATCACGTGTAGATTTGCAATTGTGTAAAAGCAGGGTTATATTGGCTAAAATTTGACATCTATATCATCATCTATTATGTTCTCTCGTAAAAAACGAAAGGATTTCATGCATGCGTTTCGACGCTTCCAGATTAGCTATTCCACATACTCCGACGTAACTTGCTTTGTACAGGTTCAAACCTCTTTTTTTCTCGGAGACCAATCAAAATTAGATTCGGAAATGAAGAAAATCTCTAATAGAACGTCTGAACCAACTTCATACATGTAAAAACGTAGGATGCTAACTAAACGTGATCCAAATGCTAAAACCTTCTTTTGTTCTATCGTCGGGTCTCGTCTCATCTGTCTATCTATCTCAGTTGCACTGCATTATTTTGCACCTATCGTCCAGAATAGGGGTCCTGTCAGTCAACGTTGGAATCTAATACCATACTGGATGGCTTCTTCGTGTTAACCATGGCGTAATACTGAGCGCTTGGCTATTTTGGCATAACAGTGCCTATTGTTTACTTCAGGCTGAAGGGCTGAGCGTACTGTACAAATGATTGCATCTGATATGATTAGTCCGATGTAGTTATCCACAAAACTGGGAGTGTGGGATGATCATCTTCTCGGACTTCGAAGACGATTAGATGCAAGTTTCCGTTTGATTTTAAACATGATACGTCGCTTTCATAGAAATAGAGAAATGACGCGATAAAATGATGAAACGAGCTCATAAAAGTGGAACGGCTCCAAAGAACTACTGCTGCTGCAGCGTTGCTACAAGCATTTCAGGGATAAACAGGGTGCTATCCTCCGTAGGAGTCGTTAAACCAAATTCAGACTCAAAACAGAAGACAGCTACCCCTCGCATAAATAAGGTAAGATAAAGCGGTGGTCTGATGATCCTTTTTTTTTCTCATTGATATTGTTTTGGATAAGATGAAGTAATCCTGTTAACCATTCTTGTGATGAGTGATTCCCTTCGTTTCTGGGAAAGATTTCCGCCGCGAACAATCTAAATTAATAGTTTATCATTACGTCTTCTGTTTGTGAAGGTCCGCGTGTAACATTTCAGCAAAATGGGCAACTTTTATTCAGATAAATTGTTTCTTTTGCAGAGAGCAGGTCCTGCCACACTGATTGGAATAATGATAAAGTAAAAGGGAAGACTATTGATATGATTCGCTTCTTACCTTTTAAAATGACGTTTTTTCTTTACATGTTGGACCATGTTAACCGTACGACGTGGTCTGTCTGTCTTTGCGTCGGTTTAATAAATTCAAGGAACTGAAGCTCAGCAACCGACCGAATAAGTCGTGCCCTACACATGCATGTGAGCGGGTCCAATTTTGCCTTTCCTAAACAGACTTACTGAACTTCATTTTCTTGTAGCTTTTTCGATGCTGGTCTTCTCTCGCGTTCAAGGATGCATCCAAAAGCAACAAACCAAATCGTAAAGATTGATCATCCGACCACACTTAAGATAGAGTTTTGTACAGGATGCATGTATCAGGCTCCGACGGCAGGATATGTCCGCGCTTATCACCAGAACAGCATTCACAGTTGATATAATGTCCAGCCTGGGTCAAAGCAGTCTGGGTGGCTGCTCGAGGCTGTGCTTGCAAACGACTCGTCGAGTCCTGAGTAGAACACGTGGCAGAGTTTTACCTTTTCGTGTAGTTTCACAATGGTGTAGCACACCAGCTCGGCTTGTAAATGGTCGAAGAGACGTGCTATCCGCTTTTCAATTCATATGCTGCACATTCATTTCTCTGTTCGCTGACTTACCTAAATAATTCGTTTATCCAGTCTGCAATGGCCATGTTGATCTTGGAAACTTCAGTTCCTTTTTTCTTCAGATGCTCAATCGACTCTAGCTCTACTTTCTTTGCAGTTTCTGTTTCATGACTTCCATGTGTATCTGGCAGTACTATCCTTTCCAGCCGTCGTGTTTTTTTTTTCTTTGACATGCGTGCACTGTCTGCTTCATTTGCACCCAGCAGGGTTTGAAACCGTTCATCCCATTCTGTCAGTTTTGCACACGCGTTTCCTCATTGATCCCTTGAAATTCTTCACGTTCCACGACCTCGCGAATACTTGCCAATAATGTTCCGATTGACTCTTTATCCAATTTTCGGATATGTCTAACCAATGAAGACGTGATTTGATAGCTATCGTTCAAGTCTTCGCGTGACTTGAGCGCGTCGAGCAGTAGCATGCGTTTTACTTTTTTTCTTAACCGACACGAATGGAAACTGGGCTTGCAGGACCCGGACAAGCTCCATCCCTAATTTTAATTGCCGCTGGTACCGCCTGATGTTGCAAAGGAACGTTGGCAACAGATAATCGTCATCGTCCAACAACAACAACAACGCTTTCCGGGGTTCGGAGTCACAAATACGATCAATGTACGCCCGGAATGAGGTCAGCATCGGTAAAATTTGTCGTGTGATCGTTGCTCATATGTCTGGGTCCACTCCGCCAGCCTCCGTTTCATTTCCGCTTCGGATGAACCAACGAGAGAAAAGGGGAGATCAAAGGGGGGATATCCATAACAATGCTGCATCAATGCATACTACACCATTCTAATCAATACAACATCCCTTCAGTTTCTTGTTGCCTTTAAACCTGCTGTAACTTCACTCATAGAAAAGGCATGGACATAGAAATGGGCAAGCAAGCATTTGTATGGTCGAGGTCCAAATTTAATTATAGAGAAAGTCGCCAAGTCATGATGATCTGATGGATAATTCGGTTGAACCACGTGTCGTTTTGCTGCAGCCAAAAATTCCTCGACACGCAAAAGATCCAATAGATCTGTCATAAATTTTTAGTCCTCAACCTTTTTCCAGATATGTAACAGATTCGTCCCAGATTATGCACAGATCTTGAGGATAATTGTAAAAAAAATGAATATAAAGCATTACCATCCAGTTAAAGTGGTATGCTACGGATTCATAGGTGTAGATTTTCATATCAGGCTTTGCTTAGACCTGCTAGGACTTTTGCAGTTGGCATAGATCAGAGGTCGTCACTCACATGGAATCGGAGTCGTCAACAGTAGATGTAATAGTGCTGTAAGTTGCCTTCATTGTAGACAACATATGACATTTGATTTTTACTATCAAACAGAAAATGTACAAAGTGCAATTTACATAAGAAAAGTGGTAGGATGACCCATACGGAAATTCTTGGTCGTATTGTCGTATGCATCTCCGAGATGGTGTCGTCGGATATGTATCCATCTGCTGTCGTTTTCCTAGATACACAGTAGATACTCGTTCTCAGAATACTCGATACAAGAACAAATTTGGTGGACATAATATTACAAACTTTACTTGAAGAACATTCTCGATAAAGGAATAGCTTTTTTCTTTACCGAGAGTATTCTTATATCGAATATTTCCTGTAAACTCATCGAGGGCTGTGCAGGTTTAGACATTAGAGCTCTCGAGCGACAATTTACCTATTGCCGGGATCTTGAGCGGCGTTTGGAGTATCTCAAAGTCTTCTTATTGTCTTAACTGTTGTTCGACAGAGGCACCCCAGAATGAAGAATTAGAGCATGTATCTTCGCGGCCATGTGGTGTGTAGGTAGGGATGACAGCTGTGGTTGAATGGGGCGACAGGAGGAAAGCCTTGGGTGGCAAAAGAGGTTCTTATAAAAGAACAATTACGAGCTGCATGAATTTTCCCATATTGTCGTAGCAGACAATCGGATTGGGTGCAGTTTGTAGGTGCTAGCTGAGTAAAGATTGAGTCTGCCTTGGTAAACGTTTTGAGCGAGATGGGTAGTCCGTGGATAGACAAGTTCAGGATTCCCATGCGTGTGCTGCTGACCAAACTTCAGAAAAAAGAGAAGTGGGCACACCGGCGCATCAATCAAGCGGAACGGTGGATTCTCGACAGTTAGATATTCAATGCATAACTCGGGTCTTATGGAGTTTGAGGAGACAAGGAACATTATCATTCGAGCCGCTTTGACCAGCGCTTTTAAAGAATTGACCCCAGGGAAAGGAGATCTGAGAAACGATCAATTAACCCATACTTTTTTTCCTAGTCGGCAAGACGTAGCGAGATCACATTACCCAATTCCGCAGAAGAAATCTGGGACATCGAGGAGATTTTAAAGGCCATCTGGAGCTTGGGGACTGACAGAAGAGTTGACAGTAGATAAAGGCTGGTGCTCCTTGCGGTCGCCTCGAAAGGGAATTACTAGGGACACTTCAACGGGTCTGTGACCCTGCTTAAAAGCTTGCCAGATACCTTCGCGGCTAATAGCAATCGGTTTGATGTGATTGCCCAGGAAAATGGAGTGTGGAATGGTTACTGTCTATTGAATTAGGTAAGATGAAGACCTAGTCTATTGACTTTTCCTTTTTTCTTTTTCAGACATACCCCTGGAAGAAATTGTGGCTATCAGGTGTTAGTGGCCACTTTTAGCAGACTTCAACTACGGACAATTGGAGTAGCGTAGCGGTCTGCGTGTAGCATTTCAGCAAAATGGTAACTTTTATTCAGATAATGATTTCTTTTTGTAGAGAGCGGGTCCTGCCCACTGATTGGAATAATGAGAAAATAAAAGGGAAGACTATATTCAGATGACTCGCTTCTCGCCTTTTAAAATGACTTTTTTTCTTTACATGTTGGACCATGTTAACCGTACGACGTGGTCTGTCTTTCTTTGCGTCGGTTTAATAAATCCAAGGAACTGAAGCTCAGCAACCGACCGAATAAATCGTGCCCTACACATGCATGTGAGCGGTTCCAATTTTAACCCTTCCTAAACAGACTTACTGAACTTCATTTTCTTCTAGCTTTTTCGATGCTGGTCTTTTCTCGCGTTCAAGGATGCATCCAAAAGCAACAAACCAATCGTAAAGATTGATCATCCGACCACATTCAAGATACAGTTTGTACAGGATGCAGGTATCGGGCTCTGACGGCAGGATATGTCCACGTTTATCACCAGAACAGCATTCACAATTGAGATAATGTCCAGCCTGGGTCAAAGCAGTCTGGGTGGCTGCTCGAGGCTGTGCTGCAAACGACTAATCGATACTAATAAGTCCTGATAGAACACGTGGCAGATTTTTACCTTTTCGTGTAGTTTCACGCTGGTGTAGTACACCAGCTCGTACATTGGTAGACTTGTAAATGGTCGAAAGGAGGTGCTATCCATCTTTCAGTTCACATGCTGCACATTCATTTCTCTGTTCGCTGACTTACCTAAATAATTCGTTTATCCAGTCTGCAATGGCCATGTTGATCTTGGAAACTTCAGTTCCTTTTTTCTTCAGATGCTCAATCGACTCTAGCTCTACTTTCTTTGCAGTTTCTGTTTCACGACTTCCATGTGTATCTGGCAGTACCATCCCTTCCAGCCGTCGTGCTTTTTTTGACATGCGTGCACTGTCTACTTCATTTGCACCCAGTAAGGTCTGCAAGCGTTCGTCCCACTCTGTCAGTTTTGCACACGCGTCCTCGTTGATCGTTTGAAATTCTTCACGTTCCACGACCTCGCGAATACTTGCTAATAATGTTCCGATTGAATCTTTATCCAACTTTCGGATATGTCTAACCAGTGAAGACGTAATCTGATAGTTATCATTCAAGCCTTCGCGCGACTCAAGCGCGTCGAGCAGTAGCATGCGTTTTGCCTTTTTCTTAATCGAAGCAAGCGGAAACTGGGCTTGCAGGATCCGGACAAGCTCCATCCCTAATTTTAATTGCCGCTGGTACCGCCTGATGTTGCAGAGGAACGTTGGCAGCGCTGTTGTCAACAGATAATCGTCATCGTCCAACAGTAACAATGCTTTCTGGGGTTCGGAGTCACAAATACTATCAATGTACGCCCGGAATGAAGTCAGCATACGTAAACTTGTCGTGTGATCGTTGCTTAGGATATCTGTCTCGGTCCACTCCGCCAGCCTCTGTTTCATTTCCGCTTCGGATAAGCCAACGAGGGAAAAGAAAATCGACAGAGGATTTCCATAAAAATGATGCATCAGCGCATACTATTCCGTTCTAATCAGTACAACTTTCTCCACACCGGATTTTTTTTTGTTTTTTTACCTTCAAACTTGCTGTAACTTTACCCATAGAAAAGTCATGGAGATAGAAATGGTCAAGCAAGAACTTGTATGGTCGAGGTCCAAATTTAAGCGTATCAGGTGCATCAATAAATACCTTATTATAGAGAGAATCATTTAAGTCATGATGATTTGCTGGATAATTCGTTTTAGACAGCTTACTGTTTCGAGGACTCGGTTGAGCCACGTGTCGCTCTGCTGCAACCAAAATTTCTCGATACGCAAAAGACCTAGCGTCGATTTGCTCAGCGATTGATGCAGGATCTCGGTCGATGTTGCAACACCAATAATCAGAACAATAGGGATGCGTGTACGATATTCACTAGAAATTGCCCACACAGTCAGTATCCTTGACATCTTTCTCTCCTTCTTGTAAACACTTGCCTGCAGATCGTGACAAAATCTTGAACTACTGCAGGTTCAAACGACTCAAAATCTTGGAGTACGATTACAAGATTCGGCTTATGGCGACCTCCAGCAGCATGCTTGTACCATCCTTCGAGTAACTGTAAGTCATAGTTTGGCAATCGCGAAGTCTTTGTTGCATTTGACCCCAGTTTGTAAGGCGTTTCAATAGACTAAACGGCACAGATATATATGTTACTCGGTTCGCCCTCTACCTCTTCATTTTGATTGTCACCTACTTCGATCGCATTGTCCTCCAAAGACTCATCATCCGCTTCCGCATGCTTCGACATATCTGCGTTTTGTAAAAACTGTTCAATCATTGTTTTCATCATTGCCTTTAAGGTAATGCACTCGTTGGATCGCAGTAATGCCACATAATTCCTTTTGGTTCCCGAGGGGTGTGAAAGAGATGTTGTAATCTGCATAAACTGTGTGTCATGATCGGGAGTGTTGATACCTAGATCATAGCTTAGCAAGATTATCCTACCGCACGCTAGCACATACCGGCAAACACAAGAGCTGTAGGGATTTCGTGAAAGGGCAAAGAAACTAGGCTGTTCTTTCCGGTCAGTATTATTGAATATACATCGCTATTCCCTTACCGGTCCTTATCGGCAGCAGAGTCATAGGCAGTATCCACAAAGGACTTAATTTCTTCCACTGTATGTCGGTTCATGTCGAATCGAATATCCTATATCCAAACTCAGTGTCCGTTCGGCCTTGTATTCACCATAACAAGTTACATTAATTATGTTGTTCGTCTTCTCCCACGTTGCTTCAAACGCTCTTTTCCTCTCCAGCATAGCCTTGATGGGTTCCTGTCCTCCAAACAATTGCTCGAAACCTAAATGTAACATGGCACTGCTGTCTGCCGGCTGTTTTGACACTTTCGCATCTGGAATCCCGTTATATTAATTGGACCCGTTATGCTTTTCGCTTTTGTGAATACCATGTGTAGCCGTCTGTTTCCGTTTCCTCGACTGCTGAACGTGAATGTTCTTCTTCGACTTGGGTAATATTAAAAAGCAACCCTGACCACCGACTTTTAGCCACAAAAACTTGTGATAATAAGAGATCTACCTCCGAAATGGAGTCGAATTGGTCCTTGGGGGACGTACTAGTTGCCATGCTGTCAAAACCAATACGTTACTTTTCTGGGTGGTTGCAACCACTTAGGCAAGAAAAACCGTCAAAAAAAGCCGTCTCGCACTGGATTTCTCTGCATGCGATAATCCTTATTTCTTTTTCCTTTTTCTTCAAGCAGAATGCCTCTGCTCACAACAGTTTATTGTTTTCTTTCCAATTGATATTGAAACTGAATAAGGCACTATTTCAAAGCAGCTTTCTTCTGTCAATCTTAAGAGAGAGTTTTCAATTATCCTTTGCAGCGGTAATAGAGTAGAAACATAAGTTATATATACTGGTGACAGCAAGGCGCTCTATGAGTTCATCTCTTTCATCATATGAATGGATCGTGCTGGAAAAACGGGCAGCATGAACTTGCTTTCATGTGAGAATGAAAAATGGTGTGTGAATCTTGTTTCTCTTAACAGAGCGAGAAACCGTTATGTTCTGCATAACATAAACCTAAAAAATTTACTAATGCATGGTGAGACAAAAGAGAGTCTTTTGTACCGAAAAGTACTATGGAGAAGTAAAAGAGGACGCTTTGCGATAAGGAAGTATCGATAGCTGAGTATCTAAGCATCAGCTTAAAAAAGGAAAAAAAAGCCAGTAATTGGTGTTTGGCCTCCGGGGTCTCACTATGACTTCATCGACGTAACATTCACAAATTTAAAGCGTTACCATTCTCTTTCACCGTCACCAATTCTTTTTTCTTTATGCAACCATTACTATCAGTGACCATCCGAAATAGGACGGTACTTCCGGCACGACAATTTATCACAGCATCTCTCCAACGATATTCAACAAGCGAAAAAAGAAAAGACGTTTCTGATGACTATTTAAAGAAACTTCAAGAATCAGACTTTGAAGATCAAATGAAAGGCGATAAAGTTAGCGGCAAATTTTGGTCGGGAGATGTGGGGAAGCCTGATAATGCAGATACCACAGTAAGCCCAACTTGTTCATACAATTGGTTCCTCATCCTATGTGTTTAGAACATAAAAGATAGTGTTGAAACACCACTCCAGGGAAAACGCAAACCAACGCGCAGAGAAAAGGAAAGTGTTCATCCTACAAAAAAGTAGCTGCGGATCAAAAAACGGACAGCTAGCATTGGAGCAGAGAGGAGAGAGAAAGTTATGCTGGTAACCGTATCTACTCGGTATTCCTCGAATAAAATCCATTACCGACAGCCTTTCTCATGAAGTTGCCATGCACTCTCCCGCGAGAAAAACAAGAGATTTCTCATGTCTTACTTTACTTGATTGGGCAAATCCATTTCCCTGTTTTGGAATTTCCTTCGGGGGAGACAGGTCTTAACAAGTTTTACACGACAAATTGACCAATAAGTTGCGAAAGAGACCATACAGAAAGGGATCTAGAATTAAAGCTTATCAACACACTCTCTGTACGAAATGTCATTCTGGAGTCTAAGGACTTTCGCATACTGGTCAGAGAGTTTTCTGAAGACAAACAGAATTTAGTTTAGCATGAATCACCGAGAGCTGCATTTAGTAGTCATCTGAACGCTCGAATACACAAAAGCATAACATTCACATTTATCCACGGAGTTTCAATGTATGTTGAATGCTCAGCCGAAGAGCTAAAGAATATGTCAGCGATTTTTGGCCACGGCGTATGTTCAATAAATGATGTGATGGGAGCCGAGATGACGCTGTAAATTGAGTATGAGCTCTTGCAACAAATCTGTCACAAGCTCAGAATGAGTGGGTTAAGGAGTTACTCGTCTTAAAAGTTCTATTGGACTATCATTTCACTCTATATGATTCGAGATTCTCCTTGGCTACAACGCTGTCGTTGCATCTCATAAAATATTCATCTATCTGCGTTTATCATCTGGAGTGAACCAGAAAAAAGTCTGAAATGCCATTGCTCGCCGTGCAAAATCGATACCGTTTATTGAGGGCCTCATTTTACCTTGTCTACCATACATACACAGGAAGCATAACAGAATGGAGCAGATAGTAGCCAGTTAATTGATAGAAGAAATTTTGACAGTTAGAACAAATGGTAAATATTTCATCGTCCCTTCCTATTGTAACGCCTACCAAGTATTACTTTCCCTTCATGACCGACGCGTAGCATTTGGCTTTCCGGCGCACCACTACAAGCTATGGTAAAGAAGGCCAGTAATGCCAGGACGACACACGCTACAAAGGGGTTTCTTCTTTTGTGTTTCTGGGACATAAAGACCTCTAAAGCGTGCTACATCTTCCGTCCTTGCGTGTTGTTATAACTAAGAACACAACAATGTTTAGACTTCATGTAGGCATCTATTCACCGTAAAAGCTCGATTTTGCGCGTGATGCTCGCAATCACGCTTCTTAACTTCAGTGAAGCTGTGTCTGTCTTTGCAAGTTAAGGCAAACAACATGAAATACTCCAGAGCTTCATTCATCCCTGTAAAAGGACGAGGTTTATTATGATGATCCTAACAAGTTGTAGGTACAAAATGTTACTGTAAATAAAAATATTACTATCTTCTATATTGAGTTTTTTTTTTTGGCCGTTGCAATTCTGGTGGACGTTGATCCTCGTTGTGCATCATGTGGATGAAGGTCCGTCGAATGTTTTTTGCGCCTAACACATCACGATTCCAGCGGACACCGCAGATACCGCGCTTGAGTACGGCGTGCAGCTCCGCACCGGCGCTACCGTGTTTATCTCTTTTTTCTTTTTCCTTGTGCAACTCCCTTTGTCGGCAGATCGGACATACTTGAGATGTCAAATATTCATCAACCATGACGACTCGGGTCGTCAACTATATTATGGAGTTAAACTACGATGGTCCCTAGGCACATCGACTTGCTTGTCGCTGCTTTGCCAAATAATAAAGCTTGTTCCTCATGGTCCTTGCTGAAGAAGGAGGCTTTCCTTTCATCGAGGAATAGGCCGCACCATTTCCAAAAGCAATTATAATTGGACGTTGTGAGTCGTCGACCCGGTCATGGCTATTGAGGGGTCTCCATTTTTCTTTGGTTTTGGACTTCTTCTTTGATTGTTCATGCTTTTTTTTGCTTGGCTTTCGCTGGTACTTATTACTCCCGGATAGGAGTCGCTTCGCAATTTCTGTTGTACCCTTCTGCTTTTGGATATAGCTTTTCCATTTGATTCGGCTGAACCTACATCCATATTAGAAGCAAAGCATATACGTAAAGATTCTTACCGAAGGTCTTCATCACAGAAGTTGGTTATCATGGAGTGATGCCGGAAGCGATATTGCAAAGACTCCAACAATACGCTCACATCGGTAGACTTCAAGGTCGGTATATCATCAATCACCTTTTTCACTGCAGTCTCCATCCATGTACTACTTGCCCAAGCGAGTTGCATTGTTATACCCACAGATGTCATAATACTCAACAGTACTCGTTTTGCGGGTCCGATGAGGCGCCATCTCGTCACCGTCTACAGCCATGAAAGTATCGGTGACCCTAGTGTCGACTCCCCATATGCAAGCGTTTTGCGCAAGACCTTCCAGATCCGCCGGTGTCAAAGGTTTTGACGGGGATTCACTTTTGGGGCGTTTGAAAGAAGACGTTGTTGAAAGATCCTGCATGAAGGAGAATATACAAAAAAATTTGCAAGAATCGTTTTCAAGAAAATCGGTCCTCGAGAAGAACTAACCCCAAAGGAACTCATTCTCAAGCAGAAATGTCCTCAGCAAGTAACGATCTCAAGAAGTAACGATCTCAAGAAGAAACATTCTCAGGAAGTAATGACCTCAAGAAGTGACATCCTCAAAGGGCGATGTCCTTGTGAAGAAAAGTTCTTGAGAAGTGACGTCCTCAAGAAGAGATGTCCTCAAGAAGAGAAGTCATCAAGAAGAGAAGTCATCAAGAAGAGAAGTCATCAAGAAGAGAAGTCATCAAGAAGAAAAGTATCCCAAGGACATTCATCCAAACGAAAAAGAAGACATTGCCAGATGAAGCACTGTAGTCAAAAGACAAATAACCATTTGCAAGACGCGAAGCCATCAAGAAGACACGTAGAAAAATAGGCGCTTGCGGAAACTGTAACAAAAATCTTTCCAATTGCAAGTGTTGCACATCGACGCAACGTCCAAATTTCGAACCTGCGTATCAGATCCATGGAGTTTGCTGTTCGATCTTCACTTTGCAGTAGCCCGGGGAGGCCCCGGACCCCCAAGATTGCACCACTTCATGACCATCATGGTTGGCTCGGCCCAAAGGGCCTCGCACCTCAATTGCCAATATAATGGGGCAGTACTTCCTCAGCTGGAAAGCTGAAACACATGATAAGTCTCTTATAGCCAACTGCTGATATAATCTTTTCTGTGTTCCTGGGGGAGAACCCCAGAACCCCCAAGAGCGCGATACCGGCTCGCTGCGGGGGAGAGATCAGTCCGTCCGTCCGTCCGCCAGTCAGTGAGTCTCTGGTTGGGATGTCAAGGGGTGGATGCCAATGAACGGACGGCGGGTTTTTATTTTTTCTGAGCGAATGAGAAGGCAGGGAAAAAGGGAGAAAGCTGAGGGTGGGGGCGAATGAGAAGGGCGGAAAACGGGTGGATTGCAAACAGGGCACCGCCGATTATTACAAATAGAAGGAGGCGACAGTCGACTGGCGACCGGCTAGGTCGCGATAATACGGATTCTATCCTGAGATGTCACTTGGTCGGGGGTTGGCATGCGCCGCGAAACTGTAGTTTTGTGAGCCGTTCCAAAGTCGAATCGTTGTCTCACTATCTGATAGCTGAATCTGACAGCGCTCTGGGGAACTTTTACATCAAAGGATCTTGTTGGATGATCAGCCGTCTGAGGACTATTTAGCTGATGCGACTGAATATTCAGCTCTTTGGGAACGTCTTCTTGATTTGAAAGTGGTCAGCCCTTTGTGGTAGATTCAATTATCTTTCGTATCAACCAATATATATAGAGATGGCAGTACGATAAAGTGAATCGTTGCGTCTATTGGAAAAGGGAAGTCTATTCTTATATTGCTGCTATTTGTATTTAATAACTACGTCCTTTTTATACTAGATATCTTGGAAGGAATTTCAAATATAATATTGTAAGATCTATCAATCACCAAGAGGCCTCACCGGATTTGTATGAACTGCCTATCGCCGCTCATGGCAAAGGTATAATAGCTAGTGATCCTTCGTCAATATCATGCATAATAAATACGTCAATGCTAAGATTTTGCACCGTTCGGTACTTTTCGGCTCTCCAATGGAATCGAACCAAACCATGATAGTAGTGCAATCGAGCTGGACTGACAAGCTTTTAAAAGCGTACTTCTTACTATTAAAAGCGTCTTTTCTCCGAAGTCTCTGCAAGTATTGACGACGATCGAATGCCTCCATGTATTTATGCAAAAGAAAACGGCGCCCTCACTTTTAATTTTTATGTAATATGCTATGGTTGTTTGTCTGTAACTTCGCGCTGGATATCTAACGCGGTATTGTTTAACTTTTGTTCCTGGTTTATTGTTGTTTTGTGGGTGTATTGAAAATTAGCAATAGGTCTCCAGCGATACACGTATTTTAAAAATAAATAATAGTAATAAAAGAAATTTACAGGGAACATAGAAATTATCTCATTGCCTACTGGCAGTGTAGCTGTTTACCTTGATACACATTATCAGTTTCGAAATGATGACTTCAGGACATTTAATGCAAGCAAGTTGCGACAAGCCATCATTTGAATTATTTTCAGTCATTCCCTCGAAGTCAGATTAGGTAAAACAAAACAACTTGTAATATCTGGGCCAGCAATGTCTCACTCATACAAAATTCAAAAATGGCTACGCTGAGTAAGTGAGACTCGAGAAAGGATTGTTTTACTGTATTAAAATAATTGTTCTATTATTTAAATAATTCACAGTGCTTGTGGGGAATAGCGGGATAGAGGAAGTTAGAGATTTCTTTAGATGATCCTTTACTAGACCGGGATCATTATGTTTATCCTGATGTATTCTGTGTCCGCTGGTATCTCAGCAACAGATAGGTGGGATAAGACATGTCTAGAACCGTGCTCTAATAAAGTAACCACTCTCAGTACCTTTTGTCTGTTCTGACGTATTGTTCTAATTACTGTGTAGTAATGTAACTATGTCGGATATGACAATCTGATCGGTCGTCTTGCTCTGTCTTAGTTGCATAGTAAGTGTCTTTTTATAGCCTTACATATAAGTTATTCTTTCCTTGTATTTCATGCATTCTAGTATAAGTGATAACCAAATAACGCACTCTGTCCAATGTCCGCATGTTATTTTCCCTATCCCATTGGCCCAAAGAACAGTACGCATCAATGACCGGTTCTGTTGCCTGCGAGCTGGGTTTTCGATCCCCTCATATGACTGCCCTTTTCATACCTGGTAAACAACCTTCCTCCCCTCTACCTCCACATTGGTAAAATAACCCTTGTCTCGACGTGAACAATCTTTAACCTAGCTCGCTAGAAATGTTGCGTTCATTGTCTCACATTGCCAGAAGGTGCTATTCCTCCGCTGCCGCTCCTCGCGACTATACTATCACCCGCACAGCTAATCAGGGTCTGCCAGTGTACTCTGACATTAAGAACGGAGGAACAGAACAGATCACCATCATTCGCCGTATTTATGGCGACGCCAGTTTGTTGAAAAACGATCTTGCCGAATTATTTCCCAATGCGCCGGCAAACCACATTAGAGTCAACCACCGCAACAACCAAGTGATCGTGAAAGGTATCTTCGTTAACGAAATCAAGGAATGGTTGATCCAGAAAGGATTTTAAGCAATGCTGCTGCGATTACCTCATTTGCGCTTTAACAACAAAGATATTGTACATTAAACATTCAACTACGGCAGGATTAGACACTACCGCCACACCTCGATTGAAAAGTAAAGCAGGAACTCCTTTTTTTTAAACTATAATATAAGTGGGTCCTACGGAAACGGAAGTCTGTGCGTGTTATTAAATATGGAGATAATGACGGTGGTGTGTGGATGACATGTATATTTTATCATGGAAAATGGAAGCGAGGGCAAAGATGATGATGGGGAACCGGGCTTCGATAACAAAAGTGCATGCGTAGACGGATACGCAGACGATAACTTGCTCATTCCGTTCAGCGCTGGGTACAAGGATACGTTACTATTCAGATAAAGTATACCCCAACTGTTCATAGGCAGACGATCTGTAGGACTATGATTTAACATTTTGGATCAACCGATCAACGTTTGCTTCATACTTTTATTCTTGCAAGATTTACAAGTTATGATGAGATGGTCGCTCAAAGAATATAGTCCGCCTTATTAATAGTATTTCTTAACAATTTTCTTGCGACCATAATCTGTCGGTATTGTAGGTCACAAGAGACTCGCATTTACTGACATTGTAACCCTCGAATTTATTCTTTATACTTGTTCCCATGGTGAATAAATACAGTCGTAAAGAATCGTTGAAAGGCTTCGAAGATTTTTGTATTTTTTTTCTTTTCACTGAGATTCTTTTTTCTTCTGATCCAGCATGCTGATCACTAGAGAAAATAACTTACCTGAATCGTTTATCTCTCTTCGAGAGCGTCTTACTGAATTGCTTTGAAGAATATTGCCGTAAGTGATCCAGATATAATTATACACGGCATTAAATCTCCTTGTAGTATAACTCGGAGCAATGCAGCTATTTTTCTTGCCTTTTCTCCATCCTTGTGATGCTGTTGTTGTATCGTGTAGTCGTAAATGTTGAAATAAAAGTGTGGAAAACAAGGAATACAATGAAACCGAAGTGTAGGGGAGTTTATTCTGGAATCAGAACAAGAGATCAAGACTACACTAGGTGGTGATATTTATATAACGCTGGATCGCGTCAGTAACGGAGTTCCTGAGTTAGTTCAGATATGTTTAATTAAACATCCGCTTATAATCGCACTAGACCATTTGATATAGCTGAATACTATACAGATTCACAGTTGTACCAATCAATACCAGATAACTGGTGTTACGCTGGAAATTTCGAGTAGTTAAGTTCTTAGGTAGACTTCAGCGATATGACAGAAGCGGTGATAAGAAAATAAGAATGAATAAAAGTTCGGTTCAGATAAGAGTTTAGTTTTGTGGAATTTAGTTCGATGTTAGTGAGCACCAGGTGTAGATTTGAGTCGAACACCAAGACTTAGAGTATTTATCAATGAAGATAAATGAAAGAAAAGAAAAAGAAAAGAGGTTGTCGATAAAGATAAGATTGGAAGAGTTTCTGTTTGATAAAAGAATCTGATTCATTAGTTAAATCGTTTGTATGGTTATCTATGATCTCGTGTTGGATCTGTCAAATGTAGGTATCAAATAGAGATAAAAACAGTATTCTTCGAGTGATCAGCAGGCTGGATCAGAAGAAAGAAAAGAGATTCGACAAGAAAAAAAATAAAAAAAAATTAAAATAAAAAAGGGAAGACAGTGGAATTGTCGCCACTTGTCAGGAAAAAGAATAAAATAAAAAGAAAAAGAATCAATAGATTCTGGTTAATGGTAGTTTCTTGAGAATAGCCAATGGAGGCAGAGCAAATAAAAAGGCAGCTTGAAAAATAAAAAAAAACCTTTGGAAAAGACCTTTTTGAGTACTTATAAAAAACCAAGAAAAAGATGTTATTTTAACCTGTTGATTTATTGAACAAAAAGATGGAGTATTTATACAAAAATTGGTTGATACAAAAAAAAATATCTATTTTGAAACTGAATTTTTTCAGGTTACTTTGTTGCTGAATTATCTATCTTGCTTTTTTATGAATTTTTCTGAGTTGCTTCATTGCTGATTTACCTATATTGCCTCATTACTAATTTACTCATGTTGCTATATGTTGTATTTCAACATCCTCTATTCACTGTCAGATACATTGCTAGCCAATGATCGATACATTACCATAAAGAAATTCTATTTCTACTCCAAAATTACCTTGAACACAGACTGTAGACTTTCAATTGCTTCCATATTAGCACTTATCCTGGTGTAGCGTGCTATTTTTTACTCTCAGGCAATCTTGCCACTATTTCTATTTTTCTCAATAACATTGACATTATTTCATTTTTCTTTTCTTTCTTATTCTTTTAGTGAAACACTCTAGCTGCTATCATTAGGCTCTCAAAATCCCATACAAATTGACATTCACTCTGACAACGGTACATGACCTCTGGTACCACTCCCAACAAGATCCCAAACCTTATCCAAAGGCACATCCACTCAAAACTGCATACAATCGAAACTGCATACGATTCAAAGTACATACAATCCGAAGTACATACAATCCAAAGTACATATGATCCAAAGTACATATGATCCAAGATGCATATGATTCAAGATGCATGTGATCCAAAGTGCATATGATTGAATCAATTCCCTGCCGTCATTATCCATTCGAGCCATGATAGACTAGATGATCATCTACTTAGTGAAATTATTTTCTATCAATCTATTTTGTATAAATACCCCTCCAATTTAATGAATAAAACATTAGGTTATAACAGCATATTATTCTCTTGGTTATCTCAAGCCATCTCAAAAGGTCTTTTCCAAAGGATTTTCTCTTATTTCTCAAACTGCCTTTTATTGCTCACCTCCATTGGTTATTTTCAAGAAACCACTGTTAATCCAAATCCATTGATTCCTTTTTTTTTTCTTTTCTTTTCTTTTTATTTTATTCTCTGTCTGACAAGCGATGACAATTCCACTGTCCTCTTTTTATTTTTCTTTTTATCTTTGATGAAACTCTTTGATGAAACTCTTTGCTGATTCAAGGTAACCATATCAGCGATCTTACTAATGGTCATATTTTATTTTATCCAGATCTCCTTGGATATTGTCAATACCAACAACAGTTACTCTATTCAAACCTTTCTTTTTCTTTCTTCAAGCTTTATCGCTTAACCAAGTCTTGGTATTCAACTTAAATCTATACCTGGTACTCACTCAATTCTGAATCTTTCTATCAATGAACATTACTCAACTGATACCTTTAATAACAATTACTATCATCCAGCTTATGCTACAACAACACTTGGAATACTGGCTTCATCAGTTCGAGAAGTATATCCCAGAGATGCCCAAAGAGAGGTTCCAAGTAGACTGGACTATCCGCGTACAACAAGCATCCCTGCTGAGATACTGACAGTCTAGTGTTATGACCAGCTATGCTGGTTCTCAAGGTAATAGCTGGACTGGTATTCTCTAGCGTTACGTGGTACTCCAGCTGAATCCCAGTGTTATACATTAGGTTTACAGTGTCTCTGGTGAAGTATAAGCACTTGAAAGACCCCTCATATATCATAGTAACATACATCTTAGAATCCAATATGTTATAGAAGGTGGGTCTAATGTTGTCTGACATCAAGTTGTATGCTTGTAGCCACTTGTATGTATAAGGAGACCAAGCTCCCATTACTTGCATGTGTTCCTGGTATGTGGTAACCATGTTGTTACGCTGTATTTTTGACTTGTCGGTAAAAATGGGTATGTTTCCTGGTAGTGCCTAAGCATAAACTTGATGACAGAAATAGCTGGTAAGGCATAGAAAAAGTAGCTTCGGTAGATGAAAACAGTTCGGTTTGTGTGAGCACCAGGTGTGGATTTGAGTCAAACACCAAGACTTGGGTAAGCGGTAAGGCTTGAGGAAAAGAAAAGAAAAGATAAAATAGAGTATCTGTTGTCTGGATCGACAATATATAAAGAGATCTGTCGGAGAAAGAGTATGATCGTTAGTAAAATCGTTGGTACAGTTACCTTTAATCTCGTATTGACTCAATCAATTAGAGATGTATGGAGATGAAATAGAGATATTTCTCGGGTGATCAGCGAGTTGGATCGGGAGAAATATAGGGTCTCGGTAAAGAGAAGAGAAAATATAAAAGAAAACGTAAAAGAAAATAAAAAGAGATAGCGGAATCAGCGTCGCTAATAAATCAATTGGGAAGAATAAAAGAAAAATAGAGGAAAAGAAAAGAAAAGAATCGGCAGATTCTGGTTAACGATGGTTTCTTGAGAATAACCAACGGAGGCAGAGCAATAAAAGGCGGCTTTGAAAATAAAAGAAAAACCTTTGGAAAAGACCTTTTGAGATGGCTAGAGTAGACCAAGAGAAGATTGTGCTGTTATAACCTGATGTTTTATTCATTGAAAAGGTGGGGTATTTATACAAAAATCGAGGGATAGAATAAGGAAATAATTAAGGTGTGCGAGATAAACCCGACGTGCTCTACAGGTATTTAAAACCCGAGTTGCTACAGGTATTAAAAACCCGAGTTGCTTCATGCTTCAAGTGGTTTTAAAACCCGAGTTGCTACGGAGGCTTTTCTTTCATGTTGGTTGAGAGCATGTGATCAGCGGTCTTTAATTTGTATGGCGGCAATCGTTCTGTGTGTATTCTCTGGTAGTTTCTTTATGCGCGTTGTACTTTTGTTATCCTGATCCTTGTTATTTCTTCTGTTAATACATACACAATGACAAAAATAAAGATAAGAGAATAGGGAAATAAAGAGGATAAAACTAATATAAATGTTCACAACGGTGTTTTTGATAAAAAAAAAGTAGCAGGTGGGATTGTCTTTAGAGCGAAAAAATAGCACTCCACAACGTATGACTTAAACTTGAAGTTGGAGTACCCATATCCTTGGTATGAGTCCACAACGTTAGCTTGGTTAGCTTGATAGGCATAAGCATCAGATGCTTGGATAGCTAGTGTGCAAGTAGAGAGTACTGGGCATAATGTTCATATCTGGAACATAGTGGAATCTGGTAACTTCCATAATTCTAAGGAGACAACTGGTCTGCTCAGTGCATCTAAAGTCACATAGCTCTCCATCAAGCTAGACACAATCCTGATAAGCAGGTCTACTGATATACTAGATAAGGGGATAGCTGGGTAGTAGTGATATAAATCAACTTCTTGAGCCTTTGATGACCCACTGGCAATACTAGATACCAACATTGACCATGGTTGCAACATCATTGATCCAAGTTAATCAATGGCTATGTATCTCAGGCAAACATATGCTAGAAGAGTGGTAACAACTGGGTCTAACTTGTATGGTATCTCAACAGTCCAACAGTACTGAGCAACCCCCATTGACCATAAGGATGTTCCTAGTATATCTGTAAGAGATTAACATGAGTACTTGGTAACTTGTTTCCAGTATACCCATTGCATAAGACACTTAGCTAGAACTCCAGAGGGTCACTTGGTTTACCTGACATTGATGTGTATTATTTGGAACAAATACTACCCATATACAGTAACCAAAAAATATAGCATAACAGCGTCACTAATAAATCAATTGGGAAGAATAAAAGAAAAATAGAGGAAAAGAAAAGAAAAAAATCAGCAGATTCTGGTTAATAATAGTTTCTTGAGAATAACCAATAGAGGCAAAGCAATAAAAGGCAGCTTTGAAAATAAAAGAAAAAACTTTTATAAAAGACCGTTGTAAGGTGCCAAGCTGCTTCAGCTCAAGATTCAGACCCAGACGACGATGTGGAGCATAAGCATGCTCTCAATGCTTCAACATTTCGCAATGACCAAAACATAATCTCAAAACTGGACATATTCAACAATACCGACCAACTATACGCAACTCACACAGTTGGAATTGACCTTCTTCCCGGCAATACAGACACCTTTCTCACCTACTGCAATACAATTCCGACATCTTGACAATTCCACACACTCATCTCACTCCTGAAAATCCAAAATCAAACTCCTACTCTGAAGGGATCACTTTGATCTCGTTACACGATCACTTTGATCCCGTTACACGATCACTTTGATCCTTTTCATGGATCGGACTTGCTAAATATCCATCACAACAATGATTATTTGTAGAACAGCCATAGACTAGAACTAGTATAAATAGCCCTCATAGGGATCACAATAAAGACAGTTTTCAGCACGATATTACTTTGGCAAGCAAGTGTATCTTTATTTCTCTTTGATTTTCTACCGCCTTTGACTTTATTTTTTTTTCCACGCTTCCCTTTTTATCTCTGATCACTCCGTTGATACCTTTATCATCGTTAACTCTTTGAAGTCTTTGATACCGACTATAAAAGTATCTGGTGCTCACTTACAACCGAACGACATATTTCTTTTTCTCTTTTCTTTTCTTTTTTTTCTTTCTTTTTCTTTCTTTTTCTCTCTTACACAAAACTACACTTACACCATTTGAGATGGCTAGAGTAGATTAAGAGAAGATTGTACTGTTATAACTTGATGTTTTATTCATTGAAAAGGTGAGATATTTATACAAAAATTGAAAGATAAAATAAGGAAATAATTAAGGTATGTGAGATAAACTCAATGTGCTCTATAGATATTTAAAACCCAAGTTACTACAGATATTAAAAACCTGAGTTGCTTCATGCTTCAAGTAGTTTTAAAATCTGAGTTGCTATGCAGTAGTCATCAGAAACAATAGATGAGTATGTAATCAGCAGGGTTGCAATAGAAATGGTAGCAAGTCCTTTGAAGTATCTATATGTCTTTTACTATGCTGTTTTCTATGCATAACAATATGTTTTCTTATTTTCATTTATTAATCTCTATCTAATATAAAAGAAAATAAAAATAACTATATATAAAAAAAGAAAAATGAGAGATTTATACTATTTCAACTTAGTAGATAATCAACATAATACCAGCTTATGCTACAACAATACTTGGAACAATACTATCTATATATAGTAACTGAAAAATATAATGTAATACTAAATTCTTTTATATAATACCTTTTACCAAGTTTTTTATGATCTACTCTCAATTTGTCCTCTGTAAATACTATATTAAAAAAGATTCAATGTAGATATCAGCTATATTATAGATGAAGAATCAAGAGGATGAATGAGAAAAAACAAGAGACAAGAGAAGTCAGCGAGACTTGGATGGATCCTTTATTGAATAAAAAGTGTTCCTCTTTTTATAACAAAATCATCCATGGACACAGATAGATTGGACTATATTCTACGATTGCACAGATGCCCATATATCCATGATATAGCCGGTATCTATATTGGATCTTTCTTAATGCGGTATTTACAGAGGACAGATCGAGAGCGGATCATAAAAAACTCGGTGAAAGGCATTGTTAGGGGTCGGCACGAACGAATACGAACGAATATATGGATATTTGTATTCGTTCGTCATATAGAAATAAATATTCGTATTCATTCGTCAAGTAAGAACGAATATTCGTATTCGTTCGTTAAATAGAAATGCATATTCATATTCGTTCGTCAAGTAAAAGCGAATATTCATATTCGTTCGTCAAATAAAATGAATATTCGAATTCGTTCGATTATTCGAGTAGTGCCATTTTTATTATTTGCATGTCATTCGTTAATGTTGTAATTAACACGATGTCAATTAAGTAAAAAGAGAAGAAAAGAGAAAAGATATGTCCTTCACTAATGTTGTAATTAATGAGGCGTCAGTTAAGCGTGAGGTTGAGTAAAGAAACGTACGTCGTTTG